>OY776277.1:6278959-6543207 GCA_963675445.1 Linnaemya vulpina
GGTAATGTCTTCTTGCGTCAAGCTATGATTGAATCACCGTTGGAGGATCCTGCAAATGTAAGTATAATTTTTTTTATCATTAGATTACTTTATTACCACTTCTACCTTCAAAAACTAAATTTTGGTCTGATTTTGACATGGTTATAATAAAACATTAATCACATATTTTGCTCAGTCTGCTGTACCGATTAAATTTTTTTATATCTCATGATAAAGTAATTTAAGTTTAAAAAATGTCAAAAAAAAACTAGTTTTCGAATACCGCGCTTTTAAGCACCCCAAAGATCTTGCCCATTACATTTGCATTTTAGTTACTTCTTAGGTTCGATTCACAAAACTGGTTGTATCGTTTAAAGTGTGTTTGAAAAGAAAATTTAAAACTTTTTGAAATGTTGTTTTCAAGAAATTGCTTTTTCAAATACAACGTTAACTGTTGCAAACAGGGCTCTCAAATTAAGCAAGTGATTTTAAGTGTTAGAAACATATTTAATTCACTTGGATTGAATGGTTTATTAGTCACTCATAATCGTACATAATCCCGATTCTTTATGAGGATACGCAATATGTTTTCTTCGGCATTGTAGCAGTGTCTGCTTAAAAAATTTTATACATACACGTTAAAAGACTGTAATACCAAACAAAGTACACTAAAATTTTAAAAGAAATCAAAATTATATTGAAAAATTGCTGTTGGGAAAAATTTCTTTATTTTATTAATGTATTTTCTGAAAAAGCCCTTAATTAATACTTATAAATGTGAACTCTTCAAAAATTTCAGGGTGATCAGGTTTACAAATCGGTATTCATTATCTTCTTCCAAGGTGACCAGCTGAAAACACGTGTCAAGAAAATATGCGAAGGCTTTAGAGCTACACTGTATCCTTGTCCTGAGGCACCAGCTGATCGCCGTGAAATGGCCATGGGAGTTATGACACGCATTGAAGATTTGAACACAGTTTTGGGTCAAACACAAGATCATCGTCATCGGGTGTTGGTAGCAGCTGCCAAAAATCTTAAAAATTGGTTTGTTAAAGTTCGTAAAATTAAAGCCATATATCACACGTTGAATCTATTCAACTTGGATGTAACGCAAAAATGTTTGATTGCTGAGTGTTGGGTGCCCGTATTGGACATTGAAACTATACAGTTGGCTTTACGTCGAGGTACTGAACGATCCGGTTCATCCGTGCCTCCCATTTTGAATCGCATGCAAACCTTTGAAAATCCTCCTACGTACAATCGTACAAACAAATTTACTAAAGCCTTCCAAGCATTAATTGATGCTTATGGCGTAGCTACATACAGGGAAATGAATCCAGCACCCTATACCATTATTACGTTCCCCTTTTTATTTGCTGTAATGTTTGGTGACTTGGGTCATGGTGCTATAATGGCATTATTTGGCCTTTGGATGATACGTAAGGAAAAAGGTTTGGCCGCTCAGAAGACAGACAATGAAATATGGAATATATTCTTTGGTGGACGTTATATCATATTTTTGATGGGTGTCTTTTCAATGTACACGGGCTTAATATACAATGACATCTTTTCCAAATCTCTCAATATATTTGGTTCACATTGGCAAGTTAATTACAATGCTTCAACCGTTTTGTCTAATAAATATTTACAACTGAATCCCGAAGTAAGTGATTATTCTGGTACACCATACCCGTTTGGAATGGACCCAATATGGCAAGTGGCTGGCGCAAACAAAATTATATTCCAGAATGCCTATAAAATGAAAATTTCAATTATATTTGGTGTAATACACATGATTTTCGGGGTCTTGATGTCTTATCAAAATCATACATACTTTAAGAATCGCTTATCTTTGGTGTATGAATTCATTCCTCAAATAATTTTCTTGATTTTCCTATTTTTCTACATGGTATTATTGATGTTTATCAAGTGGAATCGTTATGCAGCTACAAACGCTCGTAAGAATTTATTTTACAAAAATTTATTAACATATTGTCTAACATTTATTTTATTTTCAAGCGCCTTATTCCGCATCTTGTGCTCCTTCAATTTTGATTACTTTTATTGATATGGTTTTGTTCAATACACCAAAGACACCTCCTGAACATTGTGAAACTTACATGTTTGCTGGGCAGAGTTTCTTTCAAAAAATATTCGTTTTGATAGCTTTGGCTTGTATACCTGTTATGCTTTTGGGTAAACCGCTTCAAATAATGAAGCAACGTAGATTGGCTAATGTAAGTATAGCATTATTTTAGTTTAAATAAAATGAATTTGTTTTTCACCTACCACATATTTAAATTCATATAAATATCAGCAATAATTCCTCACTAACATCATTAATATCAATCTTAATGTATACACGTTCCTTATTACTCTTGCTAATCCATTTAATTTTTATACAAATAACACTATTTTTCCCTTCCATAAAACATTGTTTTTTCCCGTAAAATCAAATTAAAACGTAACAGGAGGAGGTTAGTTAGAAACCAAAAATGATTGGGGCTTTTTCATGTTCTAGAATTTGCTTTAACTTCATAAAAAATTGTTTTCATTACAAAAAAGGTTCAACCTATTACTGGGTCTAGTGATGCTGAAGTTGGTATTTCAAATGGTCAGGCAGGTGGGCACGGCGGTGGATCTCATCATGATGAAGAGGAAATGTCAGAAATATTTATTCATCAAGGTATTCACACCATTGAATACGTCTTGGGATCAGTCTCTCATACAGCATCATATTTGCGTCTCTGGGCCTTGTCTTTGGCTCATGCACGTAAGTTTTTTATTCTCAATTGTAATATGTAAATACATGTATCTATTCCAGAGCTATAATTTCTTGACTAACTCTGTCATATTTGTTAGATAGTTTATACACTTAAAAAGCTTGCAAGTTCTTTACATCAAATTATCTTTTCCCTCAAAAATATTAGGAAATTATATAGTTATGATCAAAAACAACTTATTTGAATTTTCCCTTAGAGCTTGCTGAGGTTTTGTGGAATATGGTTCTGTCAATTGGTTTGAAACAACAAGGATGGCTTGGTGGCATCATGTTAACAATAGTATTTGCTTTCTGGTCTATATTAACTGTTGGCATTTTGGTACTAATGGAAGGTCTTTCAGCTTTCTTGCATACATTGCGTTTGCATTGGTAAGAATTCTCTTGAGCTCAATTTTGTGTAGCAATGTCGCTAAAATAATTATTTCTTATGATAGGGTTGAATTCCAAAGCAAATTCTACCAGGGGCAAGGATATGCATTCCAGCCATTTTCTTTTGATGTCATTATTGAAAATGGAGCTGCCACTGGAACAACCGAAAATGAATAAATTAACACGTAATAAATATGAAATATTTATCATAAATTGAGTCTCATATAATGATTAATTAATGAATTTATTGAATAGATATAATATATAAAAGTATTTAGACTTGAATTTGCTTTTGAATTTATATAAATAACCGTTTAATAATTACACATTTATTAAAGATTATCATTCAATATTGTATTTATTTAGATACTAAAAAATCGTAACCAAAGTTGACAAAAAAAAAAGTTCGATGTTTAAACGTATAATTACAAACATACATAAAGAGATTGAAATTACCATAAAATATCACAATATAAATTACTTGTTGTATCTATATGAAAGTGTGTTATTATTCAATTCAAAAATAATATATGTGAGTAAACAAAGTTGGACTTGATCTAGAAATGTTGTAGTTTTCATTACAAATAGCTTTTCCAGCAAACACATCTCTAATTTAATAAAAGCATGAAAGTAAAACTAAAAGTTTGTATATATATATGTATATATATATATATATATATATATATATATATATATATATGTATATATATATATATATATATATATATATATATGTATATATATATATATATATATATATGTATATATATATATATATATATATATATATATATATGTATATATATATATGTATATATATATATATATATATATATATATATATATATATGTATATATATATATATATATATATATATATATATATATGTATATATATATATATATATATATATATATATACATATATATATATATATATATATATATATATATACATATATATATATATATATATATATATATATATATACATATATATATATATACATATATATATATATATATATATATATATATATACATATATATATATATATATATATATATATATATATGTGTATATATATATATATATATATATATATATATACATATATATATATATATATATATATATATATACATATATATATATATATATATATATATATATACATATATATATATATATATATATATATATATATATATATATACATATATATATATATATATATATGTATATATATATATATATGTATATATATATATATATATATATATATATATTTTTTTTTTTTTTTTGTTAAACATCGACGAATTATGTATATGTAAATAAGCCACACTTTTCTTGTGCAGTTTTAAGTAGCTTATTGTAAACAATTTTTTTTTTTTTTTTGAAAAATGTATGGCTATGGAGTAGATATACACCATATAAATATTTGTTTTGAATTCTCAATAGAAAAAGAATAACAAAACGTGTAGGTAGATACATACAAAAATATGTAAGTACAGTAACATGGGAAAGGAGGAAAAATGTGTTGAGTAACGAGTAAAAGAATATGTGAAAAGTGCTTCCTATTATTCTTAAATTTTAGTAATCCCAACTTTTAATATATGTAAGTAGAAACGCCCTGAATCATGTTTTACGAAAGTGAGGTTTTTAGTGATTCCAACAAATTTTACACAAATTAACTTCCTCATAAAAATTTAGCGCAATGGTATGACAAGTAACTTTTTTACAAGCATTTTATAATTTTAGTTTCTATCATGCTCAATAGCGTTTCTGTTGTGTTTTTAACTCCTCCTACTGTATATTTAGTACCTCTCTACTTGAAACCGACGGATATGTACGTATGGGCAATTAACTGTAAATATCAATCAAAATTTAGTCCAACTGGCGATCCAGTTGTAAACAGTGTGAGTGCGAGAGAAAGGAAAGAGCTTAACTTAAATGCTTAAGTTCTAGTCATCAACGCACTGATAATGAATGTGATGCTGCAGCCAGAGTAGAGCAATGTCACTGCGATTTTCTAGTTCAATGGTCGAGATGCGAACGAGTTGTAAAATATCGTAAGGAATCAACAATATTGCGTACTTCGAAAACAATTGCTTTGTATTCGAACAAAATATAAGGAAGTGTTTTATAATGCAGAAGCACTTACATATTGCCGAAGTTCAAGCAATGTTTCTCAGCCTTGTACTCATACGCTCACAATTTTCTATTGGTATGTATGTATGTCTTAAAGGAAAACCTACTTTGCAATAAGTTCAAATATAAGTATCATCCAACTGCTTTTTTTAAGAACCACGTCATGATTGCATATTGAAAACGTAATCAGTAGGGGCTCGTTCTCAGTAGCAAAAAATAAAACTTCTTTAGCTATTTTACATAATTTGTATTACTCAGTTATTCATTAAATCATCCATAAAGTCTACAAAATCACTCATGTTTTGGCCCGGTTCATACAATTTTCGCTTATCTAAATTTAAGTGTTCTAAGCAAATTTTTAACTCTTCCACAGTACAGCATTCCAAGTAACCTTCCTTTTTCATGTGCAAGGCCAATTCTTGCTGATGATTATTCATCAGTTTTTCGTTGATAACTAATATTCCCGGCTTACGATTAGTTAATATATCTAAACAAGTACCAGCTCCAGCATGGCCAATAACCAGGTCAGCATTTATAATATCCGTACGTTTGGGTTCCAGTTTGAAATCATATTGTTCCACATGCATATCGTATTTAATTGAAATATTTTGTTCGTTAACTTTAAGACCTTTTCCGATTTGTAGTACAAGATGTTTACACCCTTTGGATTGAAGTATTTTAAGGACTTCATCGGAAGTTATATTTAGTATGAGGTCATCAAATCTTGTGCTCCCAACAGTAACATATACTGTTCGTATCTGTACCATAGTTAGAAATATTTGGTTTATTGTCAATAAAAAATGTTTATGTGCAACAAATAGAAAATGACTGCTATATATTAATATCACAGGACACAGAAAACAATTGATGTTATTGATGAGCTATATTTATTTATATGGAGCAGCCTGTAAGTAACAAAAACGCAGTTGCCACGCTATTAAATTGACAGAAGTAGTGGCATTTAAAGCTATCCTCTCTGCTCAAATTAACAATCCGTTAAGAAATCGCTTAAATCATTTTGATGTAACATACCCAAACAATGTTATAGCTCCACACAATTGTGCTGACGGATATTAAATCATGTTCTTGGTTTTATAACATAAGTTTATATTAAAAAAATATTATAAAATATTATATGATAATATTACGCCCTTTTGGGCGCAATGCATACATATATGCCTAGTTATGAAATAATCTTAAAAAATCTTCACTTTTTGGAACAATTGCAAGCGATTCTTTCGTATATTTTGTCTTAGAATTTACCTTAAAACAACATTGAAATAGGGATTTTAAATAATATGGAAATAGATTACACACAGTGTATGAATAAAAAGAGCTCTTAAGTTAAACTAAAACGATTTCGTTATCATAATTTTTATGATTGTAACATACTCAATTCCTTATATTAGTTTGAAAGTGCTCATCATATTGTTAGCTAAAATGCGATAGGAAAGCTGTTTTTCAGGTCTGTAAATGGAGAAGAAAATAGTTTTCGTGATGCATAATATTATGTAATATATCAGATCACGTATTATAAGGCTAAAGAGTTTAAGAACTTGTGCTTCGACTACGAACTTTATTGAATGGAGCCTACATATATGTTGTGTTATGTTCGATTCAATTGAAAAGATGCACAGAAGGGGCTGTATTACTTTGAGCAGCTGTGCAAATGATTGCCAGATGCGAATATTTGTGACTTAAAACGGCATACTAAATTTCTAAAGAGAAGATTTAATTACTTCTAAGGGACCTTATTAACTTCTTGTCAGTTAATAATAGGATTTTGTCGGAGTGAGAGAAGTTTGCATTTACTATAATTTCGGTTGAATTTTAACCAATATGAAGATGCATTAATAGCCCTAAGAATATTTAATAACGTTACCCTAATATACATTACCATCACCATGGGATGTGACTCGTCAAAGATTAAAATTTTTGGATGTAAGAGAAAACGAAAATTTTATGAAACAGAACATTCAGGCAGCTTCAAAAAAGCAGAAACTTCCTCGTGTGACTCAGGACTAAAATATTTACTATGACAATTATTGACTCAGAAATGACGTGTTTTGAATTATTATAGCGATGCAGAAATAATATTTCCGTATTATATCCTGATATTGAAGCCAAAATGCGTGCTATCCTTTTACTAGAGGGATTTAGAAGCTTAGACTGGGCACACTGATTGTGCCTGAATACGAAAATGTGTTTTGGCTGTCCAACCAGACACACAGAAAAACGTCTGGAACTTGAACAACAACAATTTACAGAAAAAAACAACAAAACATTTACACAACAGAAAACTTTTAGTTGCTTGCCGGTCTTTGTGTTAAACGGTTCGTGAGTGGCTACTGCGAGTGTTCTTAAAAGTAGAATTATTAATATCATCTTCGCATGATACAAAATTAAATTTTGCTGGCGCTTTTTTATTTATTTTAATATAGATTTTGCATACTTGGTTGTTGGTGTGTGTGTGTGTGTGTGTATATTTCAAAACTGTGTGTAGTAAAATACCAATTGAAAAAAGTAACAAAACGTCATCGCACGCGAGTGAAGCTGACTCCATATAATAGAATAGTGAGTTAAGAAAAATATTTTAATTATTTATGCATGGGAATTTTGCAAGAATTTATCTTAAGTATGGAATTCGTTATTCCATCGCTTAGATTAATAGTTGAGAATAGTATGTGCTACTACTGCGGCTGGCGCTGTTAATTATTTGTTTACATTTTTTGTCGTTGTTGTTTATTTTTTATTCAATTACCTTCTACTACTTACTGTGCAAACGCAACGGTTGGTAAATTTGATTATCTCTCCCGTTCGTGTAATGCATTTGTGATGTGTAAGAAGGCGTTTGTTTAGCCGGTCCGTCAGCGTGGTAATCACATCATAAGATTTGTGAAATATTGATGACTTTAGATTTAAGAGATATTATATGAGTTTTGCTCATGTTGTTTTTAGCATCATTTGCCTTAGCGTCAAATATTACACACGTGAAAAATAAGATATATAACTTGAAGTGTTAAGCAAGAAGGAAGGAAGCGGAAAAACGTATGTGCATCAGCACGTAGATACGTCAGAATAATTTCTAAAAACGTCTAAATGTGTATGTAAATATTAACGTGAAATCGAATTTTAGTACTTATTTACTTTCTTGGACATTATTTGATATTAATTTGCAGACAATTATCTAGAGGGATATGTAAATGGATGCATATATAAACGTGCACATGATGTAGATTCGTATGTACCTACATTAAGTTTTGTTTTAATAACAGTAAAGTATCCCGCAACATGTTTAGACTTATTTCTATAAACTCATTTAATAGTGTACACCTCGGTACCTACATACATACATTCAAATAGGATTCAAAAATACCGATACAAAATTTATTTGGTAATCATAGTTTTTTAATTTCAAAGAACAATACATTTTTAAGGCAAAAGGAAATTTAAACTGTATGTTACAAGCATTCTTTATATTTTGGAACCTTCGATTTGAAACAAATCAAACTCAGGTGTACAACTAAGATTGTTGAAAAAAATCAAGACTATACTCAGTGCCTACAAAGTTGTAACATCTTTCATGTAAGCAAGCGTTCGTTTCTTTCATAATGTATCGGAGTCAAAAGAGTAACTAGGCTGGAATGGCCAAGTGCTCTCCCTTCCAAAAAGAACAAATTCATATTCTCTTTTATGAAGTCAAAACGTAATTTTATCTAATAAAAAAAAAAAAAAAAAAAAATTACATGCAGTACATTTTTTAACTAATTAATTTTATTTGTATTATTTTCGGCGTCATCTAGAAAATAAAATTGCTTTAAGATAGCGTGCACCTACGTCACAGATTTAAATATTTAAGAATTTTGACAACCAGTATGTGTGAAAAACTTGAAAGAAAAAATATAACGTGTGGTCGCAGCGTTCGAAAAAATAGCTATTAAAAACAGGAAGCAAGACTAGGTCGATCAATGATGGAATTAAATCTCGGAGAATTTAAGGGGTTTTCTTTTTAACATATTTTTGGCGAATATTACAGGAATGTTTAATTTTCGTGTTCAGCGTTCTAATGTAAGATGAAGCATGGCAGGACTAGTTAGGTTAACACAACTGTATATCTGTGTTATATATTCAAATATGCTATTCACTTTTGGTCGGTAGCAGACGGAATAATGTTTCCGAGTAGTATTTGTAGACGTTGTAAGACAAACATTTAATGTTTTGTATTATTTAATTACACGACTGATAAATTGTGTTTTCGTTTTTATTGATTCATAAATATAATTTTTTATACTGTGAAAAGTAAAAGTGCGTCATACATATGTATGTATGTACATATATGTATGTATATACATACTAAGTATTTGAATATATGCCTATAAATTTATAGGTATACATACATACATAAGTATATAAATCTTACAATTTTTGTTTTAGTCATATTGTGATCTTGAGTACATAAAAATTATTAAGCCTTTCTAATTTTTCTAAAACCTTATTTCGAAATGGAAACATTAATAATTAAAAAATGTTTGCATACCACATATCATTCAGATAAAGCGGAATTTTTTCTTTGCTCTAAACAGCAAAGTTTCTTAGTAAACGTTTACTAGTTTAGCATCTAACTCAATGTTATATTAGAAGGCACATATTTTATGTATGGAAACTTTAATTTATTATATTTTATTATATTTTACTAACAAATCACTCCAACATACTTATAAAAATTTTAAAGAATAAATAAACCAAATCAGCTGTAAACTCGTTATTTTCAATAATGAAAATCACTACTAACAATTAAAAATCTCGAGGTTTTCAGAAAACGAACAGATTTTAATGTGCTATTTCTCTTGGTTGTTGTGCAATAAATTGTCATTGAAATTTGAGTTGTTTATAAAGAAAAATTATTTCAAATGGCCTCAAAATGTCAACCACATATATAGGTAATATCAACATATCTGCATAAGGCAAGATCACGGATATATCGATACCGGTACATCCTTGTTGTTAACACAATACTTTCCAATTTATAATATTCGGAAGCTTTCTAAAAGTTTTTTTTCACCTTAAACTTATACACAGCAGAAACTTAGTCGCTTTATTTTAAAAAGTAATTCTGAAGTTATTTTATTACCGCCCAATTACTAAAAAATATTAAAAACTCAAATAGAGAAAATCTAAAAACCTTTCAGCATTGTGAACGAGTTGGAACCTTTTTATATAATGCCATGTTGTAGTTTGAGGTATTTTTTCTTAAAAATCGTTGCCTTCTGTGCATTGCTTTATTCGAAAAGATGCTGCAGTTCATATTGCATGCCTGCCAAAACTATTCAATACTGCAGTAGAAAGTAGTCAGCAGGGGCCAAAACTTTAAAGTCTCGCTGACTTTTTAGGAAGTATTTTATACACGTCCCCACTGACAATTTCTCTAGCAAAGATTCTTGAATTTATAGGGCAAAATGTGAAAGAAGACTAGTAACAGAATGTATATACGTGCTTCCATATCAGCACTCTCACACAAAATAAGAATTGCTGCTAGAAAAGTTGCTAGTAAAAGTATCTAAAATAAACTATGACAGCCATGAATTTCAGTTTCGAAACTGTAATGGAAGTTTTATCCAGTCGAATTTTTTTCAAAATCTTTCGTTCTTTACTGTAACATGACTTTAATCTTTCATTATTTTTTGTCTTTTGATCATTCATACAATATTATTTGCATTCGCATATAGTATGAATGTATAATACATGAATGTATGTTTACATAAACGTGTTGTATAAATTTATGTATTTATTTATGCGTGTATATTTGTTGCCAAATCTCTAATAATTATCTATCTAAATCGGATGCAATATATATATATATATATATATATATATATATATATATATATATATATATATACATACATACGTAAGTCCACATCATAAGCAACATTGAGCCATTACGTGGCGTAAATTCGATGCTGGTCAAAAATGAAGTTCGAAAAAAAACTTTTGGCACACTGGTATACCTCTTAATATACGGCGACTGCGAAGTTGTTAAGCATTTTTTGGAGGTTATGGCACTATTTGTTAGATAAACTTCAACGACAACTGATTAAAAGAAGCAGTAAACAAAACTTAATATCAAGTGCTGGCTTTTATTTTCAAAATAAAACATTATTTACCATACTCTCAATTTTTAAGATTGAAACGTGGGTTTTCTCTATTTTTGATAACTTTTATAAAAGCTTTAATAATACTGTATCTGTCTTAATTTCGCTGAACTCTTTGCACCAGGTGATATATCTTATTGCATTATATTTGCACTGTTATATCAACCTGAAACATATATTCTTATGCCCAGTTTTTGACTTCGTATTTAAGTATAAAATAACTGCGTAGATAAGTAATTAGGGCAATTTTTTACAAGCTATGTCGGCAACACTGACATGAATTATCTATTAATTGACCACAGCTGTCAAAATGGTTTTTTTAACCTCTAAAATTGAATTATTGTATATTCGAAAGAGAAGAATGATTATTCTTGCTAGTAGGTCATGTATTCATTGATAACAAATAAAATTGTTGAAATACATATAATTAATAAATAATAAATGTACCGAAAAGCATTTTCAAGCGTGCAATATAACTGGTAAAAAGGTTAAGTTCAATGAGCTCGCTCACAATTGAGCTCCAAACTTTAGAATCTAAACTACTAGCAAGAAATAACGCCTTTCAAATGGATGGTAGGAGTTTCTTGTTATATTTTATGATTTCTTGCTTTATATTTGATGATATAATCTGCTTATCACGGAAAGCATCCGCAGCTATTACCAATAATGAAGCATTCATCTCAACAAACCGTTTAGAGCGTGTTCTTAGACGCTGTTGAAAGTGTAAATGTGCGCAAATGTTTTATATTTTGAAATAACATCTTTCCGCATTTTTTATAGCTAAAAATGTGCTTAATATTGATAAAAAATAATAAGTTGGCATCACCATATATAATATTTTTATAATAATTTTGTTGTTACCATGTGAGAAATGAAAATGTAGAGAACATGAACTTTGAATTGTAGTGTTGAGGCTATTATTATTTAAGTTGAATCCAGCTGACGAAAACTTATCCGAAAATAACTTGGCAAGGGCTTGAACGCATGCTTTAGCACTATATCTTTGTTTACTGGTGCACTGTTTCATATACAATGAAGTTAAAAATTTTCTGTTAATAGATAAAATTAATTATGTTGTTGAAATACCATATATTAGAATATCACAAATTCAAAATGTCGAGTCAATATAGGTGCTTTAGTCGCATACCAATATTAATTATAATTTGATGCAAACAGTTGATACATTTTTCACAACAAAAATTTTTAATATTAAATTGAAACGACTACATAAATGTGTTTTCATACATATTTATCAAAAAATTTTCTGGCGTTAATTATCACATACTCGTACATATATAAAAATTTTCACTAAATAATTTATTAAATAGAATATTCCCAGGCATGGCTTCAATACAACTATTTAAAAGAAAATGTACATAAAATTCAATCCCATAACTAGAACACATTCATAAAAATTACCAACCACAAATACACGATATTGCATAATTAAACAATTAGACAACTTATCCGACGTTAAGTCGAGCTTGAGAATTGAGCACATAATAAATTTGTGAGTTTATCATTAATCGAAATTTAGTTGTTTCATTATTAGATTATGTAAAAATATAAAAAAACTTAAACATTTTTGCTGTAACAGTTTGTTTACACAGTTTTCATTTTAGTTAATTTAGTTAAATAAATATTTAACATGCAAATGAAATTATTTTGTTGCTTATATAAGTATCATGTAAAAACTAAATTAGAAATAAATAAATACCGATTTTCGATTGCAATTAACTTGTTTAGTTGATTACATTGAATCGCTACTTGTTTTTTAATGTTTAATTCAAAATAGTATTGGCATTTTGAAAATTGAAAAGTAGGGTTTTTATCCCAAGAAAAAGTGGAAATTTCTTCAATCTTTCTTGCTTCGATTCTTGATATTTTAGGTCCGCATTACTGAACACCGAATCGAATAAGTAACATTCAAAAAAAAAACTTTAAAAATTTTTTATGTTTCAAATGTTATATAAATGATATTAGCGAGCAGGCAATTTATAACAAGAATTATATATAATTGGCATCACAAAGTAGGTTGCAAGTTCCTACGGTTATAGGAAATTTGGCAGAAAACTGTCAATTTAATTAGGGGAAGATGGCCTGACCAAACAACGCCAGTCCTTTAATTTACATCGTACAATTTTAAATATGATGTGGCAGTTCACTTAAAAAGTCATTGGACAAAATGAAAAAAAAATTTTTTTTTGGTTAAAAAAATTTACACACTTTTCTAAGAGTTCCTCAAATAGACTTTTTATGTATATCATTCGTAAGGTCTCAGTTTATTCTTTGTAACAAACTGAAAATCGAACAATATTCAGGGATGCTATTGAGCTAAAGATTCACAAGGATAATTCTAAAAAGAGATTCTTGCTGCATCTTTTTAAAATATTTTGTGAAAAAGGAATTACCATAGGGAATTCAAAAATTGTAGTATTTAACAACATATTAAAAAAAATAAGTTTAACTGTAATAAAGAATGTTAGTTAGGACATTTTTGGTGTTTATGGGACGATATATTTAATTAAAAAATTTAATAATACATACAAATTGGAATATGTGCATACACGTGCATTTTAGGGAACACCAAAAAACTCTCCAGTACACTCAGTGGAATAAATTAGTGAAAAAAAGATGCCGACTGTCGCATATAACTTCTAATTTTACTAAATGTTGAAAACTCATACCAATTATACTCGTAAAATAGTACGATGTATTCAAATTAAACTGTTATTATCAGAGAAAATTAAAAAAAAAGTTAAATGCGACTTCGAAGCGTGAAGAAGTGTGATATGACTGTTGAAATAATAATAGAAAAAAGATAAAATCATTCATTTATAGAAATGAGTATGAAATATATTTAGCAAAATTTACTAACAATAAATAAAAGTAAATTAAATGCAAAATTTTCAATTCAAAATGTTTCATTTAACTTCTCGCTATAGAAAAATGAGAAGTTAATGATTTCGATCAATTTTGCTTATAACACGGAAGCAAAGCTTTTTGCGCAACAGTAGGCAGGTCATATCATGTTCTCGAAGTTCAAATTATATTTTTTAATGGCTATAATTTTTAAAATACAAGCAGCCGTATCATATCGGCTGGATCAGGCTTTTTAAGGATTTTATTAACCGAATTATTATTATATTAGATTGAAATACATTTTTCTTGTGCCTGGACTGTAATTGTATAAATCACTTCCAGTAATTCAAATAACGGTGGCTACAAGGAAAAAGTGCTTAAGTCGACTTTATTCAAAAGATAATTTTCTGGCTTTGGCATATGTGACAGAATGTCGGCAATAACGAAGCGAATATTGTTCTCCAAGAGATCACTCGTTTTGGGCTTATCGGCGTAGACTGGCGTTAAATCGTACGATTTTGGAAGGCAAATTACGCTTAATTGAATTGATTGTAAAATCGACGTAGCGCGCGATACCCACACCAAACAAAACCATAATTTTCAAAATAAATTTGCATAATTTAGAAGCGCTGTTCAGGCGTCAGTTTATTTATGACAGGTTATTTATGGCTATAAATTTATAGTTATATAACTCTATAAAAACACACTTTACATTGTATCGGAAAAGCAGGGACAAATTAGAAGTGAGAGGGTTTCTTGTAGAAATTAAAGAGAATAGTGTAGTGCGTTCTCTAGTACATGATATGCCTTTGTCTTGGCTGAGTGCGGTATCGAACCTGGAATCTTAACATAAAAGGCTGAATGTAAAGTTGGTAGCATTGATAAATATTAGCGCACCTTGAGTCATCTATGTAAATATGTAAATAATTTCCCTCTGTTTATTCATCGCAGGTCTTTTATACAGACATCCCATTAAGGGGGACAGAGGTCATAGTGAATTGTTGTAGTTTAAATTACAAAATCCTTCAGCTTTAACTTTTTTTCTAAATAAATTTCTTCTAAGGAAATGTTTCCTCGAACTTTATTAGACATAAAAAATTAACCACTAACTATGCTTGCACATCCTGTAATTCCCCCATTTTTATTTCGTTTTTCTCATTAAGATTAAATGCATTAACTCCTCCAATAGTTTACCCTCAAAAAGAGAAATCAGTTTTAATCGCAACAGGAAATTAAACTATAATATTACATTATCCTTAACAAAGAATACTTAATTTATATTTTTCATTTATTGTCCTTTTTGAGAAATTCAAGTGCAGAATATTTTATGCGGTCGTTGTGGGTTATGTAATTTAGTATGGAATTTCCCTGAGGTACTCGTAATTGAAACTTTTTTTGCCCCCACTAACTAATTAAGAAACATAGAGGACATTTCTTAAAGGAATTGTGCTGCGAGTATGTTTATATTTTGTACACATTTACAAACAAATAATTATCGCACTATAATACATTGGAAGGAACATACATACGAGCTTCTTACCCGCAGCTTAAGAGTATAAAATTTCAATTTCACAAACAGAAGCTGAAAAAGTTTACAAGATGAAAAGGGTTTTTGTATTTTATGTTCGTAGAAATTTTACATTATTTTGATAATGGCAACGTGGTTAATATTAATTGTTAAATAAATTTCAATTACAAATATAGAAATTTAAACTGAGTCTTAGTTTTCTAACATTATTTATTGCTTATTATCTACAAAAAAAAAAAGAAATTGAGATTTATAATTGAAAGTGATACCATCTAAAGTAGTAAGATAAAGAGGTTTCTAACAATAAATGCAATTTTGTGGTTTGCACTAGGGATTGAAATTAACAATTATTTTTAAAATTTCAATGTAAAAAGTGAGATAAAATTTTAACGAAGCGGAGGGATTTACAAAACAATATTCCATTATTATCAATAAAATAATATACAATTTGGCCTGGCGGAAAATGCTATAATATTTGCCAATTGGCAGTAAATGTTACTTCTACTTTGAAATTTGTGAATTTAACACATAAAAATTTCTCGTTTATTAGACATGATTTACAATAGTGCTTAATGACGCATAATAATTGATGGGGACGGGAATCCTCAAGCATCGTTTTCGATTGGATGGCATCACTCAATATATCTGGAAACACCATTTCCAGCATGCAAGCTGATTACAGAACATTTTCAATAATTTTTTAATGGATACTTGCACCGAAACAACGGCAGCCCATGAGAGTAAGCTTTTTACATTTTGGGCCAGTCTAATAAACACAATGCAAGCTTTCAGTCAGAGTCATATTAAACCCAATTCAATTAGTATACATGTGTTAAACAAGTAACCGAAAATTCAAACAGAAAAAAATTTAAAAATCATCTTAAAGTAAAGTATTTAAATAAAATCTGTAAAAAAATTATTTAAAAATGAGCCATTTTCACATGTTTAAAGAAATAAATGACAATCATACGTTTCCGGAGATAAAAGAAACACTGCAAAGTATAAGACGACTATTTATTTAACTCATTTTACCTGAACGGTACATTGTACGAGTAATTGTCCGATACTTATGTAAATTATCTTAATTTAAAATATATTCCGTTTATGTTTCATTCATTTTCATCAAAATTGTTCACATTTTATTTTTTATTGGTTAATTCAACAATACTCCTCGATGCTGGTAATGAAGATCATGCTGATGTACAATTAAAATGAAATGTTGCTAATATTTTTTGTCATTAAATTAATAAAGGAATGTGTTAATTTACAAAATCTACTTATATGTATAATGTCACTGTGGCTAAAATTACGTACACACATACATACAATTGGGTCTTAAGTCATGAATGAGTAGGAAACGTACATACACTCATATGTATGTATATATATATATATATATATATATATATATATATATATATATATATGGCGCACAGTGGAAAGATTTATATAAAAGGAGTGTGAACATGGCTTCACGATGGTCATATTTGCATTGTGGTGTTCCTTATCAATCCGTTGATACTAAATCCGTCTGTGCTGTTAACCCGTTAGATACACAGTTATGTCACAAAATGGAACATAATGTGATTTTACATGTGCTTTTCACTTGTAAAGTTTTCATAGCAAAATAAAATCAGAAATTATTATATTTTTATTTGCTTCGCACATTTGTGGCATATGCAAATTTATTATAAATTGTTTATTAAAAAAAATAATTTCAGCTGAGGATGTCAAATTGTGTTTTGAAATCTAGGTTCAAAATTTTTAAATAGCATTTCATTTTAGAAAACTCAGTTGTCGCAATCTGATGATTAATTATGGTAAATTAGCTCACCGTCAGTAACAACTTGTCACTGGCAGTTTAGTTTATTGACGAAAAAGAAAAAAATATGTTAGCGCTCAAGTGGTTGAGTTAGTCAATGTTACTTTTGGCAAACTTGACCCCTGAACGAAACTTTGACATACAGATAAAAATATGTATTAATAAATTTCAAAATCGCTTAGTTGTCGAAATAGTCACATGTTTCTATTATTATGCAGAGGCAAATTTAGTTTGCAACTTATTTAATTCCCTATGAGCAGTGTGTTAGTTATTTTAAAACAAAATCAGTTATTCCCCATTTTGCTTAATGTTTCAAACCGAAATTTGTGGAAATGTTCTATTTTTAATTTCTAAAACTTCTTCAAGAAAGCAGAGAATATGACAAAACAAACGTAAATAACTTGATACTGAAAATTCGCTTAAATTTCAAAATACAAAATTCTTCTTAATTCAATGGAGGAAAAATTCAGAAATATTAGGTCATGAACAAAATAATCCAACTGCAAGATTGGGATTTAAATTCTGTTAGTATCAGTTCGTTACAATTCTCGAATTGTTTTTCTTAATGAAATCTGTACAAACAAGAATTGCTACCACATTCAGCTAAGCCGCCATGAAAAGGTGAAGCAAAAATATACGCGAGTACCGATAATGAAAGCATAGAGGCTTTCGATAAGAGCTGTTTTGCTTTGCTATGTGAGTTGATTAATTAAATTTATGATGGCTTCTCTTTTAGATTGGAATATTTAACATATCTTTTTGAATTAAAAATACGTTATGAACATTAGCTATCAGTCTTGATTGAATTTATCAAAGGCTTTTTTCTTTTATATAATGTTTCATTAAGATTGAAATGAATAATATTTTTATTCAATAAATTTTCATACATATTATTTTTATTAATTTATTAGGTTTATTCTATTAAATTACATATCCCTGAAGAAGCTAACAATATTATTCATATTATTTAAAGCACTTAAAGTTCATAAGTATGTATATGAAAGAAACGATAAGGTTTCTAAAAGGTAAAAAGAATTAACCAAATTTACCAAGTATTCACAATCGATGAAACCATCAATCAAATTGGAAATTACGAAAACTGAATTAATAGTTCTTCTTAAATAAAGCAACAAAAGCAAGCAACGAGCATCGCATCGTAGCAGAGAGCATATTTAACAAATTTCTTTTGAATTCCTTCAATTCTATTCGTATGGACACTACAAATGGGGTTCACAAATAAAGGAAAAATACTTAAAGCGAACAAAGACTCTATACAGAATTCTCAAAGTTATATGTAGAATATAAAAAGTTAGTTTTTTCTAACAAAAGAATATGACGAAAAGGCTTTAGATAAGCCTTATAAGCCAGATGGTCATTAAGATTTATCTCACTATCCAGGACAATGCCAAGATCCAACATTATGTTAACCACTTTTAAATTCTTATCCCGGATTTTGTGTTAGAAATTCCTTCTCTTTATATAGCAGAATACAGCTACACGTCATGATAATCAACTTGTCAAACGTCATAAAAATAGTTCATATATATCATGACAATAATTGCATTGCAAACTGTTCACAAGTATAAACGAAAGAGCTGATTATATGTATTTGATACTACTTTAAGCTCTTACTCAGCTTTATTTAAGAACACATTTTAATACATTGTTTTAGTTTTTCAGCCTTTGGTTATTTTATATTTAAAATAATAATATCGAGCTTGAAAAAAAATGTTATTTTTTTTTTAATATTTATAAAAAAACAAATCAACAGAAATTGAATATTTACATATTCAAAAAATTTTTATTATTAATCAATTATAATTAATTTTTAATCTTGTTTGTTATCCTGAAGAAGATATCCAGAGGATATTGAAAACACTAAATATACAATTATTTTTTATAAAAAACAAGCCTCAAGCTCGATATTATTATTTTAAATATAAAAGAGCACATTTTTGTATGCATGTGTATGTAATTGTAATTCCAAAAGTTAACTCATGGTTAATTAAAATTGAGTCACAGCACTAATCTTTAGCAAGTACATAATTCCAAAATCTCCGCTTGTGTGTCAAACAGTTTGTGTAGTTTATTTAGTCCTTAACAAAAATCAAATACTTAAAAATCCGTTACCGTTATGACCACTACTGTGTTTATATGTATATGTACACATTGACTGCTTAATTTAAAGAAACATTATTTGAAATTCTGACTCATTAGGAGGGTTGGTTGAGACCCCATGGGAGATATGTAAAAATATGTGTGCATTTGTAGCCAGTCCCAATTACTATTTATATGGGTATACATATGTATTTATTTATAATACTACATCAGCTTAATTTTATTTACTTTGTAGTAATTAAAAATACATATTATCGTACACTCTTGTTATTTGCACACGCGGTGTAATAAAATATTGCAACAAATTGTTTATCTTCGCTAGCTAACTTAATTTTTAGCCAATTGTTTAATTAATAAATCAAATGAATGGAAAGTTCGCAGCAGCAGATATGTATATACTTTTTGTATTCTTATCTATTATCTAAAATGTTACTTTTAACTTTCCGATAAGTAAGTAGTTTTGAAATATAGTCAAGTTATAGATTTAAGAAAATAGGATTTTATTTAGGGATGCATGGTAGCCCTTTATATAGCAAAACTTATTTGAGAAATAATATCATTTCTGCTATATAAAGGGCCCTCAGGACCATCAATTGTATCTAGTGGCATAGGGGTGGTATTTCCTATTTGGCCACAATGACCACTAATCTCTCCAGGGAAATATTTTTCAAATGAGTATGTGTGCAATATTTCATATCTACAGTACATCCCATAGTTATATCTTCATTAAATATCTCTTGGGTCATGTATTCTGCTCATCGATTCGGTTCCAATTCCTGGTGTTTTGTCAATAAATGAATTTAATAAAATTTTGCGCCAACTGTTCAGTAGTTAACAGAGCTCTGTTAACTGCAGAACAGGTTTGGTACAATTTTCGGTTTGTGTCTCGGCTAGTGAAATTTATATTTATCTGTATCCACACTTCAAAACAATAAATTAAAAGAAAATGTTTATTATACATATATGTATATTTATTTTAAAATTTTATTTTCAGTTTTGTTGGAATTAATGTGAACTGAAAGAGTTATTTTTGATAGAGAAAATTACACAAAAGTTATTAAAACTTGTAATTAAAATTGAATAATATAAAAAGAACTGGCCTAGCAAGCAAGTCGATTTATAGGCTGGCTGGTATGGTTACCCATACGCATGAAAGTTTAAATATGGATTCCCAACGATCGAGTGGGAACAACACCACAACCACACATTTCATCACCCATAGAAGGGGATACACATTATCATGCAGCACTTTATTACTGCTGGGAGCATTTTTTATCTGCACTTTACTTACGGTGTCCTTTATAGTCTACAATTTCGCAACCTGTGATGATTTAATACCAAATGAAGATGAAGATATTGTGTGTACTGCAATACCCATGAGACACAAGATAAACGAAGAAAATGCTACAGAATCTACACAACATACATACGAGCAGGATGTACGGTTGCCAACTTCAATAAAACCCTTAAAGTACAATATTTCTTTGGAGCCCTACTTGTACGAAGGTAACTTCACCTTTGCTGGTGAAGTTCATATTCATATTTTAGTGCTGGAGGATTGTTACAACGTAACAATGCATGCCATAGATTTAGATATTTCAAAAAATGATGTTGTTATTCTGCCACTTGAAAAAGCATCCGATAGCAGGCGTTTCAATAGTACAAAGAAAATCACTGGAGTCAATACTGGGAATGCTGAATTACGTATACGTAAACAATATCTACTGGAGGCCAAGCAGTTTTTCATTATTGAATGTTATGATAAACTTTTGAGAAATACCGAATACGTGGTTAAAATCAAATTTAGTGGCTTAATACAGGACTATTTGCAAGGATTCTATCGTAGTTCTTACAAGGTGCGAAACGAAACGAGGTAGGTGGTGGATGGGTAAGAGAGACGTCTGTAAATTAATGTCTACTTTAAATACTAATTAAACATATTTGTCCTTTCCTAAGCGTAAATGTTTATTAGGGAGGCCCGCAAATAAAGTTATAAAATAAAATATCTGTCAAATACTCCATAAAGAGCTTAAATCGAAAGACATCTGGTTTATTTATAAGATGAACACACAAAAAAGGAAAGAAAACAAATCAATTAATTCCGAGTTGAGTTACATTTAAATAGAATAATTACGGCTGTCGAATGTTATGGGCAATCGTTCAATCAAACCTGAACTTATTCAGCGTAGCGATGGCGATACAGTCCGTATCCTCATGTTAGAAACAGCGAAGCACATATGGAGATGTCCTTATAGAATAACAAAATTAAATGGACTATATTTTGTATACATATTGGTATATCCGCGAAAAAGATTAGTTACTGAAAATGAATTGTTAGTTAACGAATTGGGGATGCAAATGTTAACGAAGCTAGAAATAGTTCTAAAATAAATTTACATTAGTTATACGTACGCAATTTTAAGGTCGGGAATGCCGTGCAATTGCTATAGCAATAATAGTAGCAAATAAAAAGAATGGAAACAGTTTCTATCTATATATTCGGTTCTCTCTGAAATATTTGTTGAAACTTCTTACTAGTTCCATTTCATACACATACATAAATTTTCAATAATATTGTTTCATCTCTATACTTCTTTCAATAGATCTAAAGACTGTCTTAAATTAAGAATTTAATTATAATTAAAAATTAATAATGTATATACATACATACATCTATATATATATATACATACATACATACATCTATATATATATATATATATATATATATATATATATATATATATATATATACACATTTTAAAGTCCACACTTTTTACATATTATTTACCAAGTTTCATTTCTTATTTCATTATTCTTTTCATATACATAAATAAAATTTCAACAATTACAGGTGGCTGGCATCTACACAATTTCAAGCTACAGACGCTCGCAGGGCATTTCCCTGTTTTGATGAACCAGCATTAAAGGCCAATTTCACATTAAATATAGCGAGACCCAAGAATATGTCAACTGTTTCAAATATGCCAATAATAAAAACTAAAAAGCAGTAAGTTCAATATATTTTGACACCTTATATTTTATCACATTTATCATGCAACCTGAAGTATATTTTACTTGCATTGCAAATAAAAAATGTAGAACCTCCCTACAACAGTAAACTACCCATAGGAGTACAAACTTGAACTGCCTATGCCGTAGAACATTTAGCTATCTCAAACCATTACCAGGTCAAGGGAGAATATTGATATTGTGCACTTTTTTCATTAACACTTTTCAACAAATAAGCGTACCCTGTTTATGGAGATATACGTATATACATATATCTCTATTCAATACGATTCCCAGTACATTATATTTATATGGTTATTGAAAATGGCAAATAAATAATTATAAATTTATTATATAATAAAATTTTCAACAGTGAAACGCTAACTGACTATGAGTGGGATTATTTTTACGAGTCTCTGCCAATGTCAACATACTTGGTTGCGTTTAGTATATCGGATTTTAGTAAACTATCGGATGACAATTTTTCTGTATGGGCTAGACATGATGCCATACAATCCGCCTCATATGCCTTGAGCGTTGGTCCAAAGATATTGAAATTCTTAGAAGAATTTTTCGATTTAAAGTTTCCATTGCCCAAAATCGACATGATTGCATTGCCGGATTTCCAAGCAGGAGCCATGGAAAATTGGGGTCTTATAACCTACAGGTAATTTAGTATATGCATTCAAAATTAATCGTGCATAAATACAAAAAATTTTTTTTAGGGAAACCACCATGCTGTTTGAGGAAGGTGTTTCAGCTTCGACATATAAACAACGTGTTGCGTCAGTGGTGGGTCATGAATTGGCCCATCAATGGTTTGGGAATTTGGTGACACCTAGTTGGTGGTCAGATATTTGGTTGAATGAAGGCTTTGCAAGTTATATGGAATATTTAACTGTAGATGCCATACATCCCGAATGGAAGACAATGGATCAATTTGTGGTCAATGAATTACAAAATGTTTTTCAATTAGATGCTTTATCAACATCACATAAAATATCAGTTGAAGTTGGCAATCCCGAAGAGATTACAGAGATATTTGATCGCATTTCGTATGGCAAGGGATCAACGATCATTAGAATGATGAGTCACTTCCTAACTTCAACTATATTTAGGCGCGGATTACACCGTTATTTAAAGGAAATGTAAATACTCCTAATTAATAATACTTATATACATAAGAGTATGTGTACATATGTCTACAAACATAAATATCGTCACCAAAATTTCAAAAGGGCCGTAATGACAAAATTCGTCATAACTAATCAAAAATTCAATTTTGAATTGTTTTGTCAGTTATGACCTTGGGGATTTTAGGTGATGCTATACAAAAGAATGAAACATCTCTATAAGTTTTTATATTATAGGGCTTACAGTTCTGCCGAACAAGATGATTTGTGGTACGCATTGACCTTGGAAGCAAAACTCGAAGGCCTTTTAGATCGTGAAACAACAGTCAAGGATATCATGGATACTTGGACTTTACAAGTTGGCTTTCCAGTAGTACATGTTTCAAAACATCCAAATACAAATGTAATACGCTTGGAGCAGCAACGTTTCGTTTATGACAATACGAAAAGTCAAAATAATAAAACTGTAGAAGAAGAATACGCGCTCTGGTGGATACCAATTACATTCACCACGTCAGATGAGTTGAATTTTGAAAATACGCGACCCTTGACTTGGATACCTAGAACGAAAATTTACGAAATTGAAAGCAGCAACTTAACAGCAGCTGATTGGATTATATTTAACATTCAACAAAGTGGTTACTATCGCATAAATTATGACTTGGCGAATTGGCAAACTATTACTAAACACTTGATGGACAGCCACAAGTTCAAAGAAATTGCTCCATCAAACAGAGCACAGTTGATAGATGATGCTATGAATTTAGCTAGAGGAGGTTATTTAGATTATGATGTAGCTTTGAACCTAACACGTTATTTAACAAATGAAGACGATCACGCGCCTTGGAAATCGGCCGTAAATGCCTTTCAATTTATTGATTCGATGTTTGTTAGTCAGGGCGACTATGATTTGTTTAAGGTAATATATACTTTTTTTAAATCGAATTTTAATATAAATCGAAACTTCCCTTTTTGTAGAATTATCTTTTGAGACTAGTGAATAAAGTTTACAATAAATTAGGCTTCAAAGATTCCATAGATGAAAATGATATGTTGGAGCATTTTAAGCGTGTTGAAATTCTAAATATGGCTTGTCATTTAGGTCATCAAGATTGTATATCCGAAAGCGTTAGACATTTTCAGAATTGGGTACAAGTTCCTAATCCAGATGCAAATAATCCGTAAAATTTAAAAATTCATATTTGAATGTTATGAAACGAGTCTTAACGACTTCTTTTATTCTCCAGAGTTTCACCAAATCTACGCGGTATCGTCTACTGTACGGCCGTGCAATATGGCACTGAAGCCGAATGGGAATTTGCGTTTGAGCGATATTTAAAATCAAGCGTTTCGACTGAAAAGGAAATTATATTAACCGCCCTAGGATGTTCCAAAGAACCCTGGATATTATCAAGATACTTACGTTATTCAATAAGTGGAAATATGGGCATACGAAAACAAGATGTTTATCGAGTGTTTGCGGCAGTATCATCGAATGTTGTGGGGCAAAAGATGGCTTTTGATTTTATACGCAACAATTGGGAAGACATAAAAGTATAGTAAGTTATTTATTTAATATTGAAGGGCCTAAATAATTCGGTTAATAAATTTAATTTTCAGCTTGGGTTCTTCAATGTCCAATTTTAATACAATATTAAAATTCGCTACAAAACGTATTAATTCGAAATATCATTTAAAAGAATTAGAAGCGTTCGTAATGGAAGAGTTAAAGGATAATAGTCGTTTAGCTCAACAAATTGTAGAGCATGTTCAAGTCAATGTCAATTGGATGAATAAAAATTATCAAACAATATTGGAGTGGTTACGAAGAGAATCAAAAATTTATTCGGAAGATGCAAATTAAGTCCACAGTTTTATCTTCCTTTTTTATACAAATAATTTTAAGTATTAACTTGATTTTAAAGAAAACGCTTTCAAAAATACATAAGCTGAGTTGAGTGTGTGTGGGCGAAATGATCTAGCGAAAGTACAAATGTGGTTTTCTCCAAAGTTTGTTTCGATTGATTTAGATAATTGATTTATTAATAACCTGAATACTGTATGCTAAGATTTTTCAAAACAATTGACTAACATTACACAGTCTTCTCTTATTCTTCATAAATCGGTATCTTAGGGTCGTTCCTTTATGCTCATTCTTCTGTGTTTACAATGTTCATATAAGCTTAAATATGGATTTTTTAAAGGATGGCTCTACTTTGATAAAGTTTGCTTCATCCTTGTTGGAAGCTTTTAGGTTTTGAGCATGTGCACCGGTAACAGTATTTAAGCTTGCTTATAATCTGGAGACCACAAACTACACCCGTGTATATATCCTATAAAAATATTTTATCACCTGTACATGGTAAATATACTTTATTTCATCAATAAAGTGGGAGAATAATTTTCTCCAAATTTGAATATATAACCGGCAGAGTATGAAATAAATAGAACTAAGAGATAATTTTTACCACACACCCAACTATACATATACACCCAATTCACATGGTGAATGTTTTAACGTCTAATTTTCAATGCCAATTTTTGTTTAATCCTAAATAATAAGCAATAAAAAATAAACTTGCCGCCTATTTCACAATATGGAAAGAGTTCTTTTTGTTTCCCTTTCTGTATTTATATGAAAGAAAAAATTCCTTTAACATCGCAAAAAGGGCATTTAAGTTGTGTTTTCATGATTAATTTCATATTTATTTTTGCATTAATATATACATACATATATTTTTTTAATTTGGGGTCTTGAGCACATGGAATGATAACAATTAATAAAAATAGGCATGAAAACCAAATTCATTGTATAAACTAATTTTAAAGGAAAACTATGAAAATTAGACGTCATGAAATTCATCGTATGAACTGGGCGTAATTAATTTCAATGTCTACTTACATTAAGCATACATCTAGAACACATGAAATGGTTATTTTCTGGCCTCCTCAATTACGAAAGTGGAACAAGTATTTACATAGAAATATAAAAAGTTCTCGATTTTTTAATCCTGACAATTTTATATCTCTATGAAAAACTACAAACACATATCATGTCGTCACCTGAAATGCAAAAGGCCGTAATAGCCAAAAAGCTTAAAATTGAGTTTTTATCCGATATTGGCACATCGCCTCAAGTCAAATGTTTCTACAAATTTTTAACATATATAACCAAAGTCTACCGCCATAATATCGACATCTACATGTATATATGTACTATAGGTCCACATATATATATATTTTAAATATCTAGCGATCTGCGAAAGCAAAGATAAATAAATCAAATATGCCGAAATTGAAAAATATTAATATAATTAAACGCGGAAGTACCCAAAATGCATTTAGCTTGTATTTTCATCGTTTTAAACATTAGCATTTACATATAATTTTTATTTAATCTTATTTTATAATATATGTATGTACAAACATTCTCGAATGTATAAATTCTCCTAGGTATTAAAAATTCTGTAGACATTTTTTTAAAATAAATTTGTTGCTCTTTTTGGCGCTCTCTCCTTCAAAAGTTTTGAATTAAATGTACACTTTCTATCAACAACTGCTACAAATTCTTAAACAATTCTAAGTAATGAAATAAATTTGTTGATTATATTTAATTAAAAATGTAAATTATGTTAATGTAACTACAACTAGTTGTATGTATGTATGTATATATCCGTAAATTTCAATGCATCCAAAGAAATATTTAAATTACATGTACCTACCATGTAGTTTTTAGTAAAGTACTTAAAATATGAAACAAAAAATAGGAAGTTGTTTAAAGTATGTTACGGAGAAGTTATATATATTATCATTATTATATCTTCACGAAATTCGACCATTTGGCATGTACAGTTACAATAATGTATAATACATAAATTTGTCTCCACATTAGGGGCTTTCATATTTTCAGTTATTCGTTATACAATTAACTTTAAAACAACAATAAAAAGCATTTCTGCTCTTTCTAGTACAAATTAAATATAAAAAGACTAGTTGCTTTTTAAACTAATTTAGGAGAAAAAAATATTTATACCTATTGTGCACAGATATACCTTTTGAACTACTTCTTTTATATAAGATAATTATCCTTATAGTGTTTAGCGTATTCACCTTTGAAGTTCGGCAATTTGTAATAGATTAAAGACAAAGAGCAACATTTTTCTTTAATGTATTACAATATGTGAAATTAAAGAGAAAAATGTCAAACACGATAAGGATGAATGATCATCAATTACAATACAAAATCATTATCAATTGTAGTTTTTGTTGCTTTGACAGTCGGTACATTCTTATGTATTCATATAAACAATTTTAAGATATGTATTTAAGGCAAGAAAAATAGTAACAATAGAAAATAATTTATTGCACTTAACTGCTTATATATCCATTAAATTTGTTCGTATATCTATTAATTTTTAAAAAATTTCTGCAAATGAATCAGTGATGCGTTGAATACCATTTTCCGGTTATCGCAAATACGATTACGAGTATCTAATCCAATATTCGCGAAAGTGAATACGAATATTAAGTGTAAGATTCATAGAAATTAAATTTTAGTAATACTAAAGTCTTTAAATGAGAATTTTTGAGAACTTCATAACCTCTATTCGCGTACATGAAAGTTAGTTTGAAAGGATAAAAACATAAATTTGCTTATTTTTTCAAGAACTCAGCTTATGCAGAAAAATATAGACAAATTGTATTCAGACTTGGGTCCAAGTCGTCTATTCTCTATCCAATCCAATGTTATACGAATGACTTTGATCCCAGACTTAACAAAAATGAGCGAATAAGGAAATTTCAACGAAATCGAATTATATTATTACACGGTATTTATGGAAACGAAATAAAAAGCCTGACTAAGAACAAGTAAGTGGGATAACTTTAATTATGTAGTCCAGTGCAAAACTTATCAAGGTTAAAGATCAAATTTTTTTATATAACACTGTTACTTTAATTTCTTGCTGCTGAACTGTTGTACACAAGATATATCTATTTCAGGTAGGAATATGTGCTTACGCGGCCCAGCTTTGAATTCTAAATAAGAAATTAAAAATACCCCAATATATGTATGTATAGCAAATGGGTGGTAACCCGAAAATACACTATGGAATTTTGTTCCATCACGTTTTTGCTCTTATATAAAAATTTATAGTTTGAAAGTCATTACGGCATAACGATATATAAGAATATGACAACGTTGATACTAAAACATACTTTTGCGCTTGCTTGCAATGTCAAAATATGTCATTTTGACATCATTCTACCACCTGTTTGTTGCAATATCGATTGAATTGATTTTCTTCACGACGAATCTATATAAAAGTAGAATTTATAAAGATTGCTGCTTGGAACCCCTATTTTGAATAGCAGCACTTGGCGCAATACAGAGATGCTTAAATGCGTAGGAAAACCATTATATATGATATGCAACGTATTGTGATCTATAATATATATAAATAGCTTTATTTGAGATTATAATCATATATGTCATATTGAATCTCCTTAGTAGTTTTGAAAATACACAATTTTCATATACATAATAATAATAGTTGCAACATATTGATATATTTGAATAAATTGAGCGACTACGGCAACTCTATGTTTGTTTACGAAAACAAAGAAATGCGTACAGTAAAATAGTCCCCTCCAAAATGAAAAAAATAACAAGAGAGTCACACAGATGTGTGTATAGAAAATATTGAAATTGTAATAAACGGTGAAGGAAATACAAAATAAAACTAAAAGAACTACATGTTGTACATATGTACAATGGGGTGTCGCCGAAACACGATAGAGAATCGAGGAACTAAAAGAAAAAGAATATAAAGCAAAAACTAAAAAAGAAATACGATTTCAGATCAAAAATTTTCACACTCCTTGTCTGCTTAAAATGAAATGCACTCTAAAAATTTATGGTGTTTCATTATTTTAAAATAAATTAACAAGATTTTATTAAGAAACTAAAAGATAGTAAATATGCTTATAATAGCAAATGCACGTTAAAATGAGTATGTTATAAATGTATACTGTGAAGTTTTTGATAAAATAATTATGGAATTAAATGTTAATTGAAAGTTTAAAAAAATAAAATAATTGCGTTGATACTTTAAGAGATTAACCACTTCAAAATAAGGTAAATAATGCTGCATGCAGTTAATATATTATAGTAAAAAAATATTTTATATATATTGGCTTCAAAAAAGCTTTGATAAAAATGTATTCACTAAAAAGTGCACACACTTTGTTTCATGATAAGTAAAACTAGAATTATGCATGTATATCCATACATATGTATGTGGGTACGTAAATCATACACACATCTGCATGTTTGGATAGATGTACGTATTCACAATGGATTTGTTCTCAAGTGGATGTATGGACAGATGGATGGCTGATTGGTTGTGTGGTTTTGTTAAGTAAAATAAAAGAAACGCCATTAATTTAATATTGTTTTAAGAGTTTCTTTTAGTGATGCAAATTCTTTTATAATATATACATTTATATATGTAAACATGCACATAGGTACACACATATCTTGCGTAGGTTAAATTATATGAAAGAGTTTCTTGGAAAAGTAAGTGTAACTATTATATTTTCTGTGATACATAATTGAGGTAAAATATTAAGTATAATCACTTTTCCTTAATATCTATACCTACCAACAAAATTAAGTAACAACAAAAAAATCCAAAAATTATAAGGAAAATGCATAACCATAGGTATATACCTTTCTAGTGCGCCAGCGATGTGAAAATGGATATTAAAAATTATACCAAGAAAAAAGAAGCAACTTTAATACTTATCTTTGAGCCTAACTAGTAATTTGAACTTGTTAATAATCATATGTATATACTTATATACTTGTATACGTGTTTTGTATCTTTGCATGTGTTAACATACATGGATCAAACAAATATTCATAGGCATTTAAATCGTTATTTGCATCTAGTAAATAAACATAAGTATATACATACATATGTATGTATGTGCATATGTAGGTATTAAAAATGTTTGTTAAATTCGATACCAAAACTTGTTGGAATTATGTTGTAAACCTTATGGCTATCTGAATTGAATTAGATATTACATACTAATTCAAATTTTTAGTTATGAGTATAAACCAAGATGCCTTCTTAATGTATTAAGAACAACATCAGCATATTATCTCTTAAATATGAATATGTTGCATTCAAGGAGGAATATGTATTTCAAGTGTAATATATATATGCAGCCAGCAAATTATTCGTAGGTATGTAAAATGTTCGCGAGCAACGTCGTCAACATAATCGGAATCATTCAGACTTCTGTCCCAAAAGTTGATTCATGTCACGAACTCCGTAACAAATTCTAATTTTTTTTCTCGCAAATGGCGGTCTTGCAAAAACTCAACAATAGTTGGATTAAAAATAATTGAAAATTCTGATTTTCTGACAGATATCTTAAAGAATCTTCAAAAATTATAAGCGCCCATAAATCCATGCTAAATACATAACTTTCATACATATTTCTCATGAAAATATATACTTATTTCTACTAGTAAATGATATATTGACTGCACGGTTTAAAAATTAAGAAGCTAAAATATGTATGCATGTGCATTTATGTACATACTTATGTGCACATGCTTATGAATTTATTTTGTTTTAACTGATATTAATAGAAAAAGTTTCAATATTCCAAAAAAAATCTTACGTCATGGCAATAACAAGAGCTTGATTGTTCCAAGAACTTATCTATTTATTTAAATTATTTCATTTAAAGAATCGTAATTAATATGATATATAATTGTAATGTCCCGAGATATCTCAATACCAAAAAGAGTTTTCAACCAAAATGTGTTTTCTTTTGTGAACTCTGCGCGCTGAACGTGGTTGTACTGATGAGATTGAAATTATTGTTTGTCAATGTCATTGTTTCTTTTTTTATGTTATTCTTTTGGTTTGTTATAAGCGTAGTTTGTGGAAAGTATTGTTATTGTTTATGTGTATATAATATGGTGCATGTGTGTGGTCAGTCAGAGTACAGTATTAGGAAGTCACCGCAACATTCGTTTCTGCAGTAATTGGTCAGTTAATTTGCCAAACCATGAATAATATTCCCTTTACTTGAGTTCTTCTAAATAATTTATTTTTTCTATTGAATTTTCAAAAATAACGCTGCACATTATTTATGTTAATTAAGAGAATCTTTATTGTAATAATGCTCAAGGTTGTCTTTTTATAACAATAATTTCTAACGGCATTATAAAGCATTATATCGCCCCTTCAATCTATACCTTCGTCCTTCATAGCTTTTGACCCTTCTAATTAATTAACTGCAATTAGCAAAATTTCTATTATATAAGAGTCTACAAAGTTTCTGAAAAATACCAAACTTGCATATTGGATAGTTAATAGATACTTCAAGATCTAAAAACGGCATGAGGCAGGGATTTGAATCATTTTTCTTGACTTACTGATATCCTAAGTAAAAGGAAGTGCCGCCCTCAGTTATCGTTTCAAGAATAAATGGAAACAACAGAAATCGTTTATAAAAAGAAAACAATAACAATTAAAATAGCCTTTGAAATGTGTGGTTGCGAAAATTTTTTCTCTCATACCTACGCTTTGTATATAAAAAATATTTTATCTTTAAAATAGGTTCTTTCATTTACAAAGGTTTTATAAACTTACTTCACCAAGTTATCAGTGATTTGACTCATCACTTTTTTAAAACTTATAATTTTCAATTACTTAGTTATCTCCCACACAATGAATTTATTATTCAACCATGTACTAATTCAAATCCATCTGTACATTTTTAGTGTTAAACTACAACGATATCAACAGAAGTAACAGGAAAAAATATTATTAAGCGGACTTTAATCAAGAATAACAGAAACAGAAACTAAAGCAAGAACGAAATGGATGAAAACGAACAAGAGCTAAAAAGTCCAATGAAACGAGTTGGATCCACCCGCAAGGTGTTTCTATTCAATAATATACGACAACAATTAAATGAACACTTACGATGCTTAGATGCCCGTGTTGAGTCGCAAGTCTCTCTCATACAGGAGCTGCAAGATCTTTTTCGTCGAAGGGGCGAATTGGAATTAGAGTACAGCAAGAATTTAGATAAACTTGTGCGTAGCCTACAGGTCAGGCATAAGGAACAAAAACAGAAACGTGAACAATGGCATATATTTTCAGCATTTGGTTGCTGGTCTCATTTACTCGAGCAGACACAGTCATTGAGCAAAGATCATGCCACATTATCAGAACTATATTCCGTAAATATTGTCTCATCATTGCAGACGACCATAGAAGATGTCCAAAGGATATATAAGAAATGTCGATCAATTGGATACGATATACACGAGGAAATATTACGAGTATTAGAGGAATTGTATGCCACAATGAAAACTTACCAGAAATATGAATCAGAATGGAAAGCAGCTGAAGTAAAACTTATGACTGCTGAAGCCCAGCAACAAAAATTAGAACAGACTATACAGAAAGAGAAACTGCGTAGCAGTAAAAAATATCGTATGATAGAAAAAGAGGTGTTAAAGCGACGCACCAAATACTCAGATGCTCGCATGAAGGCATTAAAAGCCAAGAATGAGTATCAACTCTGTCTAGAATCCTCCAACACAACCATACACAAGTATTTCATTGATGACTTAAGCGATTTAATAGATTGTATGGACTTGGGCTTCAGTTCCATGATCTCCAGATGTCTAGTGATGCATGTTACCGCAGATCAAGGACGAGCAAGAGCTCTCTTAAGTCAATCGGACAACTTGGCGCATGTCATTCATCTTATTGACAGTCAACAGGATAAGCAAAAATTTATGGAGCAATATCATGCAGCCTTTATGATTCCGAAACGTTTTGAATTCCAAGGTCAATTTAACAACGATCTGCTGGAACAGAGTGTCCAAAAAGAATTATATGTAGACATGGAGCATCGCTTGCAATTAATAGGCCAGCGTTTGAATTCATTGCGTACAGAATCAGAGGAAATATGGAAAACTCTAGAGATGGCAGAAATCAAGTTACTGGAACATTTCACCAGCAAAGACTGTGATGTTAGTCCCGCCTTTACAGAGCATAATAAAAACCTTTTGCAAAAGGGTGGTGCTACTATGGCGTTTAACTCCAAACTTAAGGCTGAAAAAGAAGAAGTCGAAGACTTTTATATTAATAAAATACGAGAATACATACGAGGCACGTCGCGCATAGCGCGTTTGGATGCAAAAGCTAAATATTTAAGGGAAATGCTGTTAACAGACAATAATAAGGCCTTCACTACCGAAATATTGGAGCATCCTATAAACAGCAAGCGCAAAAGAATTGGTCGAAAAAATCAGTCTGGTAGACCAAAGCTATTCGGCGGTTCCTTAGAGGAATATTTGGAGTGTACTGGAGAAGATATTCCCTTAATTATTCGTAGCTGTATACGTGTCATAAATCTTTATGGATTGCATCACCAAGGTATTTTTCGAGTGTCCGGCTCACAAGTTGAAATAGCCAACTTTAAAGAATCTTTTGAAAGAGGGGAAGATCCTTTGGCCGATACCACTGACGCCTCTGATATTAACTCAGTTGCTGGAGTTTTAAAATTATATTTAAGAGAATTGAGGGTTCCCCTTTTCCCCAAGTTCTACTTCGAAAATTTTATTTCTATAGCTGAAATGCAAACAAAGGGTGATATGGTGAAAGGAATTAGGCAATTTTTACAAAATCTTCCTAACTCTGTGGTTATAGTCATACGTTATCTATTCGCTTTTCTTAATCATCTCTCCGAATATGCGGATGAAAATATGATGGATGCTTACAATTTGGCAATATGTTTTGGGCCCACACTAATGCCAGCACCCGAAGATAAAGATCAAGTTCAATATCAGAATCAAGTAAATGAACTTATTAAAAATATGATAATATATCACGAAGAGTTGTTCCCTAAGGAACTAGGTGGCCTAGAATACGAGAAATATATATCGCCTCACACGATTGATATGGATGTTGGAGACTCGCCTTCGGAAGTGTTAACTGAAGATCCAGAATCAGATGCCTATCCTTCAGAAGATGAATCCGAGGTGCTAGAAGCCATGGCACAGTTCGATTTTAATGCTCGTTCCAGCCGCGAACTGTCGTTGACCAAGGGTGAATGTATAATTTTAAGAAAACAAGTATCAAATGACTGGTGGCAGGGTTCAGTTAATGGTAAAGAGGGCTTAGTACCCGATAAGTACATATCACTTAAGCTCAAAGATGAAGTTCGTCTACCCGCACAAAATTCCCAATCCATGGAACATTTGTACTTAGAGAATTCATGCTCTTCATCCACTTCAATGTTAGTAGACAATAAAGATATCGCAAAGTATGTTGTTAATGATGTTTATTTTAACAATACCAACAATTCCACCACTTCCAATGCTAATGTCGTTGTCAATGCAAATGCCAATGTCGCATCCTGTTCTTCCACTGCGCACATTAACAATATTACAACGTCAACAATAATAACAACAACAATAAATAAAACAACAGGTGGTGGTAATAGTTGTAGTAATATTTCCGGCAGTGGCTGTGACAATGGTGGTGGCAATGGCATCGTCTCGGGCGTTCATAGTGGTGGAAATAACGGTATAGGTTCAGCAGTAACAACAACAGCACATCATACAATTAGTGGTGGTGGTGTTAATGTTGTTGGTGTTAGTGGTGGTGTTAATGCTTCTGAAGGTGGTGATACATCCCCTTCTTCTTCCTTAGATGGTGCTTGCTCTAATCTAACAAATGATGGCCAATTACATTCAACAATTATTCCTCCTCCACTTCCTCCTCTGCACCAACTATCAACAACAATACCAGCACTCACAGCAGCATCAGCACAAATCTTATCGACATCATCATCTGTTAACGCTATACCTGTAGCTAGTAATAATTCATTGATTAACTTTATCAAGAACAAAAACAAGCAATACCACGATGAGCCACATTCCTTTGAGAATGCAATTGAATTTCAAAATGCCTACGATGAACAGATAGAAAAGTTTGAAACGACCGTATAGAAGTGGAGGAATATGAATGCACAAATCTCACAAAACGCACACATTCAAAAGTATAAACTCAAAAAAACACTCGAAAAGTAAGCATACACTATAATTAATTATAAACGCAATCAAATTAAAAACTCAATAACAACAAGTGCTATATATAAATAGATACTTACTACTAACTATTATTTTATGTATATGTTTAACATGCTACATACTTATTCCGTGCTGGAATACACATACATACACACATATAAATTTGTCAATATATTAACAGGGAATATGGAAACAGTCGTACAGTATATAACAATGTGACTAGAAATGAAAACTATTTGACAGCAAAAATACAATACTGACTATTTTTAATTAAATTCATATGTATGTATACCGTTTATAGTTTCTTGCCTTTTTATTACAATTATACGTTTCAGTTTTCTATACGTTTTGTACCATAAAAATGTAAATTATACATTTTTAATGAGTTTCGAACTTTTTAATATGGAATTTATAACGACTAAGTGTTTCGATTTACAAAAAAAAACTTTTCGTTCAGATTCTGGTACTTCTTCAGGGATATACATTCCATTGAAATTTGGCAACATTAAACAACACAGTTTACGTTAGAAATAAAAAGCGCATATATTGAAAAAGTTCTATATAAACATATTCAAAGTAATTGAAAGAAATTTAAAACACAATTATATAACGTACAGCATTATCAATAATAGGATAATATTTAAGCACACTGATCCAATTAGATTTTCTAATTTGTTATATAAAGAAGATCATCGTGACCATTAAAATATGCATATTTAAGTATGTTTATGTGAATAACCTTCTGCCATAAAAAACAGATTTGAATATAAAATATGTGTTTTTGTTTGTTTATAACAGCGTAATACACCGCATGAATAGGAGTCATATGCTAACAGTCGGTCAGTGCTATAGGCGTTTATGAATTTAATCTTCCGACTTAAAAATATCTGATTTTAATATTGCTTATGTCGTCACGACATTTGTAGTCGATTTGTAGATCAATCGGATCAATTATACACATTTGTTCCAATAACAAATAAATAAATCTTGTTTCCCGTTTACCCATTTAACATAAACTTTGCTGTGCTTTCAGATATTTTTTTAGGTGTCGTAAAGAAATAAGAAATTCGGTTTTTGCAGGATTCGTAAACATTTTTATATTACCGTATTTTGTTATTGTAGCTACTAACTCACTTTGGTGGGCAGTTACATGTATGTTAATAACAATTTATTGTTTGTAGAGGGGTGCCGTTTCTAATGAAAGTTATAAATGCCGGGCAACAATCTAATAAAGAAAAAAAAGTATATATATGTATATTTATATATATATATATATATATATATATATATATATGTATATTAGATAACATTTAAATGTATGGTAAAAGTATATGAAAAATAATGTAACTTATCTTGAATCCCTATAGTAACGTAACCTATCGCAAACCGTACATTACTAATTCGCAGAATACCATAAATATGTACGGAATTCAGAATGAAGTTTACAAAATATTTTTCATGTTGCTTCCTTATCCAAGAACGTTTAAATTTAAATTACGTTTAATGTATTTTCATAATTAAATATCCCCTTTAGTTCTTAAAACTATAAACTTTATTGTCTAAATTAAGAAGTAGGTTAAGTCGGCAAAGCAAACTGGTCTTTCAAGTGCCATAGAAATACTGAAATTGTCAAACGAATCCACATATACATACATATGTATGTATGTACATACATATTAAAAGATTAAAAATGGTACGTTGTCAGTTTTATTCAACAACATTGAAAAAAATACCAGTACATATTTCCTTCTTCGTAAAAGAATATAATAATGCTCAAATAATTTAACAAACAAAAACTATTGAAACTATTAACACAATTTAAACAACTCAGACGTAAAGCTAACAATTATATAAATCAAAGATTTAAAAATTTACAAAATATTTTTGGAGAAACTAAATCAAAAATAACTATTAAAATTATTTTTCTACTACTAATATATAAAATAACAATTATCAAATTAATTAACATAACAATCTATTACATACATTCGTAGTGTTTAAAGCAAACATTTTTAAACAAAATATTTTTATTAATAACTATTACGTATATATCTATATAATAGAGCAAACTACAATGTATCAAAATCAATGCCATAATTTCGTTGTTTTTATAATTTCATTTCACATGTTCATCTAGAAGGAATTTTTCCTGTATTATTACAATTGCAGCAAAAACTGTAAATGTTTTCATATCATTAGATGTGTTTTGTGTGCTTTTAGTTAGGTTTTATTTCCATTAAGCCTATACATCCCCTTTACAGAATATTAAAATTAACATTTAATAATTAATTATCATCATCATTATGTTCATAATAAATCATTTTATATTTGTAAATTTAAATTTATTATATAATTCATTTAAAAATCAATTTGAAGTTGACATTTTTTTAAGCAAAAAGAACATTAAAATAAGTCTTTTAATTACAAGTTGCGACTAATTTAACAGAAATACATTTATAAATTTTATTCTTCGTTTTCATAAATATACATGTGTGTTGTAATTTATGTTTAATTTTTTTTTATATATAAAAGTTTAGATATTTAGTCCTAGGTCACAAAATAAACTATAAAACACAAAATATAAATATATTCGTTATATTAAGAAAATTACTCGAATTTTACTAGAAGAGTGAAACAATTATATTTCTGTAATAAATTTGCAATGCAGTTAGCCTTTTTCAGTGCTATTTTTGGATATTTTTTTATACATTTGCGCAACATTTTAACTACATTTTTTCTATTTATTTATTTTAATTTTATAACTAGCTTCGGTGTTTTTTTTTTTTTGAAATAAAATACATATGTCTATACGTAAGTGTCGATACCTAAATATCCAAAATAGGTGGATAGGTGTGTAAAAAACTTGTCATTTTAAAAATGTTCCGTATATGAAATGATATGGATTTCAAATTTATGGCGATTGCGAAATATGATTTGACAGTGATTTAAAATATATGTAGTTCGCATCATTAAACATTATGTGGCTTGATTTCTTAACAAAATGTTTAATTTCTCATGTAAAAAAATCTTTTTAAAAGAAGAAATTAGAAGAACGTTCATTAAACATATTTGTACACAATACTATTGAAATTGTGTAAATACGAAGTCATTGAACCACGGTTCTACTGTTTTTATGTTGCTTATTATATTTCAAATAATCTGTGTTTGTTGAAAACCTTTATAGATTTTTGTAACTCGTTCTATATAATTTTAAAATTATATCTTTCTTTTACGTATCAGAAAGAAACTTATTACGAATATCTACTTATGTTAAAGCACACAAGTTTGAACAATTTAGCTTTCGAATCGTAATGTAAATAAGTCCTAGCTTTTTAAAACCAGTAAACTTTTCAGTGTTAATACACAAAGTTTTAATAACATTGGAATAGGCATTTCCTTCAGATTACAAAATTGAAAACAATAATAACCATAAATAAGTTCAATGTTCTTTGTTAGAAAAAAAAAAATTAGGCAGAAATAAAAGAACTTTATCCGTTCATACGATTAGAACCCGTTGGAATTTTTGAGTTTCATTTATATGTACATATGTAACATAAACTATAGGTACATAAAAGAAAATTATTATTCAAAACATATCGGAGAGCCAAGATCTATCTTATCATTTGAAACGATATTCCTATCGGGCCGTTGCACAGAAAATTTTTTAAATTTTTTCAATCTCTTTTGAACCAGTGGTAAATTATTTAAAATCTATTTTAAATAATTTATACACTTTTCCCTTCCCGAGGAAGCATATTTAAAGACAAATGATAGAAATTTGTTTGTACAGAACTGTTGCGTAGTACATGCCAGCGTTGTCGTGTTAGACAAGCGGTTTTAAGAAAAATGGCAACATAGATATCAATTTTTACACAAGCTGCAATGAAAAATTTATCATGCAACGTATGCGTTCTATGTGCAAAAGAAAATAGATAAATAGTGTGTTTGTGTTATCGCTCGTGTAGCATGTGGAAGAAAAATTCATTATATATTCAATAGTAGGACAGAAAGAAACCACACCGAAGCTGTTGTTCGGCAGAGTCTGATACAGATGTGGCAACTCTTACCTGAGAACCTGTTGGAATATACGGCATCACTAATAAAATGTGTTTACCTAAATCTGCTACGGTTCACGAATGTTTATATCAAAATTTTCAAGTTCTCTTTGATAATATGGATCCACCAGGAAGTAATTTAGGGAAGCTAACGGAAGAGTCATTGAAGCGTAAAGAACGTTTACGTCAGTTAAGAAAAAAAGCTTCTACAAATGAATCAAATACAAGTGCTTTTAGTGCAGATGACACATTACCCAAGTAAATTAAAATAAAATATTCGGTTGAATTTGTGCTTATAAAAATAATTCTTCCAGGCCTATATTCCGCAGTTATAAACCACAAAATGAATCCACCGTAGGCGAAGTTATTCCTCAAGAGCCTTCTGGAGATATTGAAATGGCCGTCGAGGGCCAGCTGGAATTATTAAAGCAACCTATAGTTATAGACGAAATTGATATAACGAATTTGGCTCCACGTAAACCCGATTGGGATTTAAAAAGAGATGTATCTAAGAAATTAGAGCGCTTGGAACGAAGAACACAAAAAGCCATAGCAGAATTAATTAGAGAAAGATTGAAAAATAATCAAGCTGTAGGCGATATATTTCAAGCTGTTAATGTTGGCACAGCACACTCTGGGGATACCAGAAACACCATTGATGATTGATTCTAAAAATAAATATCTATTTGGGATGTACATAAATATATATCTGAATAGCTTAAATCCGCAATTTTGGAATTTATCGTCTTGTAGATTTTGATATTTCCTTAGAAGGTATAACATTTTCTTTATCCAATGGTTGAAGCTTCATTTTAAGCGAATTTATTTCTGCAAAATAATGAAACTCAGTGTTTTTCTTACGTACACATTAAATATTTCTTACGATCAGTGTATTTTGTCTCCAAGGAATTCGCAAATTTTCTCATTGACTCCAATTCACGTGGTATCTCTTTTCTCAAAGACTTCACAGTGTCCTTAAGGAAAACCAGTTCCTCTTCCCGCTCTTTTAAAACGATGTCCTTTTGCTTTATTGCCTGCTCTTGCTGTAACGCAACTTGCGTGCGCCAATGAACCGTATTTTTCAATTTATTCAGTTCCTTGCTTTGTTTTATTATTATTTGGTTTGCTTTAGAAATTTCTTCTGTAGCCATTTCCAATGCCTGGCGTTTAGTCTGACTTATTTTCTTCTCTGCTTCTAATTCTGCTAGCAAGTCTGCTTTGTTTTTATCGAACTTTTTTAGTTTTTCTTTCAAGTCGTTAACCTCTTTACGTGAGTCTTGGAAATGCATTTCATTTTTTCGTTCCAAATTTTTAAGCGCTGATATTTCTAAATGTAGCTTCTCATTTTGTTCTTTTAAATTTGATATTCTTCCCTTTGACGATGCTAGTTCTTCATTTAGAGTTTCATTACGTTTAACTTCTTGCCTATTTCCATATAGAAATCAACATATCAGTTATAATTAATAATATCACAATCTATATTAAACTTACACTTTTTCATTTTGTAATATGCTCTTCTCTGACACTAGTTTTTCTATTTGTTGTTGCAAAGTATGCATTGTTTTACGATTTCTTTCACTATCCTGTTGCTTTTGCTCGGCAGCATTGCGTAGACTTTCATGTAACTGGGCCACTTCTTCGGCATGCCTTTTATTAAGGTTTCTGCTATTTTCTACCAGACTTTCTTTAAGTTTGGTACATTCAGCATCTAGTTGGTCTACACGTCTTATATAATTGTGTATTTCGTATTGCAACTGCTCTGTTGTTTGCTCTTGGTTGATATTTTTTTTCTATAATTTTTGAGGAACATAATCTACATATTAAGTAATGATAGTTTTTTATAGTTCACCTGCAAAGCATCTAGCATGTTATTCATATAAAACAATACAATATTTAAAGGGGCCATACGGCACGGTAAGCATAGATGTACTAGATTTTTAAATGGTCTCGTCTCAATAAATTGCAATTGATAGTTACAGTTTGGATGGCAATTATTTTCTCGTATATCCTGTTGTTGCTGCAGTTGCAACAAACATATTTCTAGTTTGCCTGCCAGACAATCTTGCAAAATTTGTAGAAGGTTTTCTATAAAACCGGCAAAAGTTACGTGCAATGACTGGTCCTGTTTCAATTCCTGAAAGGATGTGCTGTCCACAGTTGTTATGTACATTTTTCGTTGATCACATTTTTCAGTTAATCTTAATTGCTAATATAAATAAAAAAAAATACTTGGCCAATTGTTTGAATATTTTCTTTTTTTTTTAACTTACAATGAGTCCTTTAAAAACCAACTTCTCGGCGTAAACAAAAACTGGTTTCTGTATCTTCAACCCATTCGAACGAAAATTTGCCATTACCTCAGCTGCTGGTAAAATGCACTCAATATTCTTGCCATAATTTACATTTGTGAAATGATCGTCTTCAGCACCCAATGACTGAAACATTATTGTTTCGTTCAACTGCAAAAGTTTAAAATGTTTGCCAGTTTTTTCAATACTTTCAATAAGTTTGTTTATTATTATTATTATTATTAAACAGTAATGTAAAAACGACTTTGCATTCTCAGTATTATCTTAATAACACAACGAGATGCCACCATAATGGGTCGGTACATATTGCAGGTAAGGTACATTATTAACAGGTAAGATATATCCATTAATGTTAAACCTAGTACTTACTTACATTATCTAACGTTGAACACATAATTAGAAAATATAAGTAAGAGACAGGAATACAGTTTTAAAGCACGCTTATGTCCCTGTGCCATAATCGATATAATGCTTTGGCTGGACTGGTGTACCGTTTTCGCTTTGAATTTAGTACAGCCCTACGCAACTGTTAAACTTTTGATATTCAGAATTCGCCCAGCTTCCACCATTGCGAAAAAGCCGCGTCTTGTGGGAGAAAAAATAATTTATATAAAACTTATCTTAACTTTTTGCAAATAAAATAAAAATTTTTAAACGCAATAATAAATAAATAACATGGCGGTAAGTTTATAAAAAAATGGAAATTTTAAACCATTAAAAATTTTTGTACATTCATGCATAAGCATATTGATATGTATGTATGTATTATAAGCACATTTTGTTATAATAAAGGAGAAAATTTTTTCATTTAAGCAAACTACAAAAGTATTCGTCGGTAGTTTACCACCAGGTACAAAACCGGAAGAACTACGTCGTTTGTTTGAGAATTATGGTATCGTTGTAGAATGTGATGTTATGAATCGGTGTGGATTTGTGCACATGAAAAATGCAGCAATGGCGGAAAGTGCTATTGAAGCTTTACACGAAACGGAGTTTAAGGGCCAAAATATCGTAGTCGAATATGGCAGACCGAAAGAAAGAAAGCAAGGAGGTGGCAATCAAGTGGTTGGAAGAGGACCCCGAGGAGGTGGTGGAAACAGAGGCATAATGGGTAAGTTTCCTTTAATGTGTAAAATGTTTGAATCTCTATGTCCTGAAATTATTAAGGCTTTAGGGAAGCCAACTAAAGGTATGCCTTAATAATATAAAATATGTTTCTTTTTTTTTTGTATATTTCTATAAAATGTTTACAAAGTTGGCTTCCCTGGAAAGCAAAACTCGAATAAATTTGATCAAGCGGCCACTTTGCAATTGGCCGGTGTCATAATGGAACTACTAGGTGATCAACAAAACCAACTCGATGATATTTCAGGTGGTAATGATAATATGAGAGGTGGTGGTGGTGGTGGTGGTGATGCTGCCTATCGAAGAGGTGGTGGTGGTCGCGGGGGTAATTTTCAAGGTAATCGCGGTGGTAACCAAAACATGAATGGCGGTGGACCTATGCGAAATCAAGGTTTTAAAGGGGATAGATCAGCACCGTATCCTCAAGGCATGAATATGGGAGGTGTACAAAATAATCAAGGCGGTGGAGGCAGATTTAACAATCAATCAAATAGAGGTGGTGGCGCAGGAGGCAGCTATAACAATCCGAGAGGAGGTAATTTTGCTCCCAAACAGGCTGGGAACAATTTCGGCGGTGGAAGTAATTCTTGGAATAATAATCAAAGAAGCGCAATACCGCAACAAAGCGCCGCTAATTTTGCTGAAGACAATTTTTCTGGGGGATTTAGTGGCAATATGGGTAATTCTGGCGGTGGAAATTTCGGCGGACAACAAGATCGACGTGGTTTCGCTTTGCCGTCGAACCAATTTCAACAATATGGTGCTGCCGGCAACCAAATGGGTGGTTTTGGTGGCAATGAAAGTGCATCATTTGGAGATGATAGTATGTTCCAAAGGCGAAATAATCCATCAAACGCGTAAGTATCCAAATCTATCAAGAATTTGTTTATAAATGATTTTCCCCTCTTTGGAATTTAATACTCTTGCAAATTCAATTATTTTAGGGAAAAAGAATAATATATTTCATTTTATTTTTCATTTGAGATGGTGGAAATTAGAGAAACTTTAATATTTGACACTTTAATTTTTAAAATTTAAGTACATAACTGATGAAATTACATTGTATTTAGAAAGTTCAGTTCAGAGCTTGAGTTCTGTTGCATGTTGAATTTTAATGTATGCTACATTAAATCATCAGTTGACTTCAACCTAATCAAAAAAATGATGAAACCTATTAGTTTGTACACAAAATTTCAAAAACTTATTTAGAATTACACAAAAAATAAAAAAAAGACAATAAACTTAGTTTCTCGTTTTAAACCATTCTCAGGCAAAACAAAAATTAAATTTATAAAAGCATTTAATTTTACTATATTTGATTGATTATTATTTCGGATAATATATTAAATGCATTTTATTAATAAAATACAATTAAACGTTCAATACTTCGCAAACAGTTTGTTAACATCACCTGTAATAAGCAGTATGAAAATAAATTTGGGCGATAAATAGTTTTCTTGATAAAATCTTGAAATACATTTATTTATCATTCTAAAATATTTGTAGCAGCAGACTAACATCTTTAAACACTTTTTATGTACATAATGCTTAAAATATCACTCAATGAATTTTTTTTCTTTCACTTTGTATGAAAATATCAGTCCAGTGATCATTGATTTCAGAAGTGCTCCAGGTGGTGGAAATATGGGGGGAGGAGGCGGTGGCTCTAACTTTAACCGTGGCGGTAATCCTGGTGGTCGAGGAGGCGGCGGCCAAGGTGGCTTCCAGAATAATCGTGGCCAAGGCTTCCAGCAGGGTGGTGGATTTAAGCGCGGAGGTAATAACATGAACTCTGGTGACAATTATCAGCAAAACTTTCCCCCTCTAGGCGATAACGGATTTGGCGGGCAGGGTGGTTTTGGAGGCAATAACCGTAACAATGGTGGACACGGTGGCCGGGGTGGTGGTATGAACCGGTAAGCACGTAATTGTTATATAATACTTTGTTGTCAGATATAGTTAGTGGAAAGATTGTGTTCAGGTCTGAACAACACAGCCTGGTTTATATCAAATAATATATATGTATGTATGAGAGCTTTTGTTAGGAAAAATACGCCTAAGGACATATGAACTTGTTATTATGCTGAGGAATTTTGTTATAAACTTCATTACATAAGTACAATTTTCGAAATTAAACGTATGGATATCGAGCCTCTTACAGTTTAAAACATCATCTCAATAATCAATTGTCCTCTTCTTGCCATAACTCTGACCAATAACACAAATACCAAATAAATTCCTTAAAAAATATGTGTCTTGGAGTAATATTTGTTCTTGCGTTAAAATACTCTTCGATGTAAGATCATAATATTTTTAAAAATGTGAAGAAAAGTCTCAACAACAGTATCAGATGTCGGTTTTAAAAGTGTCTATATATCAAATTGCACGTGATTTCCGTTGTTCTTAAAGCAGAATTTTCCAATTTTATAACCTGCGTATTTGCTATATCCACACCTGAAAAATAAAATGGACCTAATATTAAAAGGAAATGCTTACATAATTATGAAGCATAACAGCGAGTCAGCAATTATTATGTACATAAAAATCATTAATTCTTATCTAAATGATATGCAAAAAAAAAAAAAATTTTTAAGTGTTTTCTGTACAATATTCGATCAATCGGGGTGTTGTGAAAACAAATCGAATGTGTGCTTATGCCCGTCGCTACTAATGTTATATTATGTTGGTATCATAACACGAAACTAATTATTCGGCTGCCATTGGGAATTACAAATAAATAATACCCTAATATGAATGACGACATCGGCGTAACGTCAAGTCGACAACAAAGATGGTGCAATTTTCTCTAGTTGTTGACAAGTATTAATTACTATTGACAATCTCTTAGTATTCTCTAGGGCATATAATATTAATAGGTTTGAAATAAATCAACAATTGATAGAGTATGTCAATACTAGTCAGCCGTTTTCGTCAAAGAATAGATAGGTGACAATTTTTTACTGTCCGGTTAATGTGGCATCGATGTCGTCATTTAAAATAAGGCAGAACACTTTGTATGTATGGTGTAACCGTCTAGGATTAAAATAAATATATAGTTCTAAATATAGCTTAAGAAATCAATATGTTCTATATGTCGTATTCATAAAAATATTTTGATTTGTAAAATAATTATAAAAAGTCGTATAAAACTTGTTTATAAATCAAATGTTTTTGTTGTGGATACTGCAATACGTCTTTAAGAAAACAACAAATAACTAATTTAAAATTTATATTCTTTTAAACAGCAATGCGCCTCGTCAAAATATGCCAAATCGCCGCTATTAGAATGCGTATTTAATGCGAAATTTATTTTGAAAGGAGATAAAAATACATACTTCATAAATATTAAAATAATAAAACGGTCATCATGCAATTAGTTTACTTAAGAGGAGATAATACTTACTAAAAAGTTATATGAAAGTTTTTGCGTTTTACGTTGCGTAACGTAAAGTAACACTAACCGTAATGCGTTCTCATGCGTCTTAATAAACACATTATTTAAATTTTAATATTGATTCACTCGACAAGCAAACATTTTATCTTCAGATGTTGTGCAGAATATACAGACATTCATAATTTTAAATCAATAATGCGTCTTAGATATTAAACTGAATTGTAAACAAAGAATAACAAAATACCATCAAATTTATACTCGTAACAATTTTCATAAACAAAATTAAATGATAAAAGGAAAACAAAAATGCGTTTTTTAAGCAACCCCAATAAAACAAACAAAAATACACATTAAAAACATTTACAATATGCGTTTTATTGGAAAGAATAAAAATGAAATTTATCCAGTCAGCACGAACTATAAAATATGTATTACAAATTCAAACTCCACTTGCGATCATCATCAGTTATTGGGACAAACTCGTCTTAAAATAAAATAGATATTTCGTATAAATATAACATTTTGCGGATAGCGTCTAAAAATTCGAAAGTTTATCGTAAGTACAAAAAAAGTAATTTTTAAAAGTATTCATAAACGTTAGAATTATTTGAAGAGCAATATAAAAGCAATTAAAATAGCAAGAGTTATCATTGACTGGTAATAATACATAAATACGTCATTATGTTGTGCTTTCCGCAATATAGAAGTTTTAATTAAAATAAAAATTACATGAAAAGCATCCAGTTTTTGTGTTGTTTCCAAAGCAAAATTTTAGGCTTTAATTTTGAAAGGAATTAGTTATCTTCTCAGAAAATTTGATAAATATAATACATAATATCTTATATATTTATATCCACAAGTGCTCTATTAAAATAATTTTAATGCTTTCTTTTTACAGGCAACGTTTCTAGGATGCAAAGCGTCATAGTTATATTAGACACATTAAACTTAGCTATAAGTACCTTTAAAGTATTAATTTCTGTTTGATAACAGTAAGTGTTATAACTTCTTTTTTGTGTCTGTGTGTTTGTAATAAGACTGTCTTCCACTGTTTTCAAAAACTTATTTTTCTTTGGACTTAAAGTCACATCTGTTAGATATACATTCGTAGCAATATTTTTTAATAAATCTATTAAAATACACACATATATAAAAAATAATTTTCTTAAACAATGAGTTTCGTTAAAAAAGTAACGTATACTAGAATATTATCAGAAAGCTTTAGTTTAAACTACGTACTACATATTACTGTATCCGCTTTAGTGCTCTTAAATGTAATATTATAACTAGAAACGAGGGGGTGATCTAGAAGTTATGTCGCATTTGGAATAACGCCAAAAATGAAAAGAACGAAAATTAATCATTTAAAAAAAACTTTTCATTTAAAAAAAAAACTATTTCATATCACATTAAGATAAAAATAACTGGAACTATTGCATACATCGAATTGACATTTTCAATGCCAGGCAATAAAAAATGTGGTAAGATAACGGTACATGCAGCAAATATGTCTCTTCATAAGCATATAACAAATATAGTTTTTTAAGATAAACCATACGGCTGGGCTTTGCACATCACACGGTCAAGTTCTGTATCATGTTGCAGTGCACTCGCACTTTTTAGAACTTGACAACCAACTATATTTAAATTTTGCATTCAACGTTTATAACTACTTTCGTTCAAGTAGCTGTTTAAATTAAATTTCCGTGTTTCCATCTAAAATACATTCTGTTACAATGAAAAATGTATAAAAATAGTGATCGGTTGCGATTTGTGGAGTTATAATTAATAGTTTTCTTCACGATAGCATCTTGAATTAATTTCTTCCATGAATTTATTTTATTCCGTACAATTTTAAACATCAATTTTGTTAATTTAATTATGAAAAATTTAAGGTTATTATTCGAAACCAAAATTGTTCGATTTTGCATGCTATTATCATATACATAGATTTGAAAGCTGCCGAATAAAATAAGCTCAAGCCTCTTGGACTCGTGCGGCTAATAGATCTAACAAACTGAGTGCCTTAAAATACTGTTTTTGAGACTTAATATTTTGAGTTATAGCCCTAACTAAACCATGGGCCTTAAGGCCATACCTGTACATGCAGTAACGGCTGAATAATCATGATTTGCAATTATACGTTCAAATACTATTATTATTCAAAATTTTAATACAATATTCTAGGTTATGCTATGCATAATTTTTTAAATACGAGTTGCAAATCTTATTAATTTCATGCTAGAAAGTAGATGTTGATAGTTTTACACGATAAGTGATTTAAAAAATATTCTATAAAAAAGTATCATACACATGCATGGTACATGAACACGGCAAATTTTTCCACGATTATATTGCGAGTTATTTACTACTGAAGCGTTAAACTAAACCTCTCATACATATTATCAAAAATAATGTTCGATGTTTCGATTTGCCTTTGATCGTGGGGATCTCTCTACAAACGTAACGATCTTAAAACATGTTCATCGTCCTTGTATGGGTCGGCGATTTACGACCTTGCTGGTTATATATGTATATTATAGAATATATCAGCATTTTATATTTAAAATAAAACGTAACTAACCACATTTTATATATAATATTAAACAAAATTAATAAATATTAAACAAACAAATTTTGTTTAATATTATACGGTTAATAGGTCATAGACAATGTAAAATCAAATATGTATCATCATCATTTAAATTGGAATATTTACTGATTATGGTTTGGTTGATCAAATTACATGTCTGCACAAAACTTGTACATTTGAACTCAAAAAGTGGAAACACACGAATTTGGATTTACATAAAAGATAGATTTAGAAAATATATATAAAGCACGGTTAATAGAGATATAAATCTAAAGTACGGATAATAGAGACAAAGCACGGATAATAGCGGGAAAAATAAAAAGAACCGCATGGCGGTTAATAGATGGAACCGATTATAGAGGCCCAGTTAATCGAGGCTTAACTGCATATAAGAAATATCGGCGGAATTCGACATCCGAACATAAAAAATGTGTCCCACATGAATGTTTAAAAATTAAAAAGGCGACAATTGGAAACAACTGCCACAAATGTCAATATAATAATAACCACATATTTCGTATACATATTTGTATGACATCAATTGTCATATAAAAAAATTTGTCACAAATACGTTTATATCCCACAAACCATAGTTGTGGGATATAAAACAGTTGGCAGGTCGCACGATTTTGTACGATAGTGAGATATTGCATTGCGTAAATAATGTACAGATTAACGAACATTTGTTTGAGAGAGCTAAGCAAAACAGCTGACGTTGTGAAACCCCTTGTATGAAGTAGCATTGGTTCTTGTTTTCTCTTCAGTTTGTATTTATATATATAATATTATACATAAGTATCTCGTTTATTCGAACATCTGCGTTAGCACAGTGCAAACAAAGGTGTTATGATGTGCTAGTGGTAGGATATAAATACTTCAAGGCAATTATTACCAAATTTATTGAAAATAATTCCATGGAAAGTGTAACACGTATAAACAATTTAAAATAAATTTTTAACTGTCTGCGTATCTCGAAATATCTTAGAATTGAATATTCTGTTAAAAAGTTATTAAGTATGTCAAATAAAACAGGATTTCTTAATTGTTGGAGCGTTAAAAAGTGTGAATTGTTTCTATTGTTCTTTGTGTTTACGGCCACTGAGTTGATGGTCACAGCTACAACTCCGTCATTGGATAAGTTTGACGTTGAAACTAAACTAACAACTGCCGACTTGAAGGGAAAACTAGTGTTTGCTCATGTTGTAAGTTATATGTGAACTTTTAATACTTTTGCCTACGAACAGGTATCATAACGAAGTATATTTCATAAATTTTGCTTATTTTTTGGAAAGCTTTATCGTCATGGTGATCGTACCCCTATTACACCTTATCCAACAGATCCATGGGGAGATATAAAATATTGGCCCACTGGTTGGGGCCAACTTACTAATGTAAGTATGATCCGACATATGGTAGAATAGATTTAGATACATATTTTATTTATGCATGCATACTTACATAAATAGATATCTATATAATAAGTATGTATAGCATCATAATTATCTGACAAAGATTTTGTATATAAATATATATTTAAATACGTTTGTACGTACGTACGTATATATGTAGGTATATATATATATGTACGTAAATACACATCCAAATGCATGCAGGTTTAAAGATTTTAAAACTGTAGTCGTATTTTTCATTTTTTAGATGTGACTACGTTGCAGTAAATAAATATACGTACATATGTACATACATGCATACATACGTATGTATGCACGTTTGTTTGCATCTGGTCTAAAGAAGAAAAGCCCTAAATCGTATTGTTTACAAAATTGAATTTTTGAGTAATTCTGATACACTTTTCAAACAAATATTAAGTGCAGTACTATGAAAAATAACAATTTTACAAGTTGTTATAAATACAGTTTCAATCGTGGTCAATACTGTCTCTATTGTGTGTTCAGGTAAAATGTGAGTTAGGTATATATACCATTGTAAGATATATGTATATATACCATTGCAAACTCTTGTATGTATCTAGATACATAACTACATATGTACATATGTAAGCACATGCTCAGGTAAAATCCTCTAATATCAACATATACCTGCAGTCGGCAATTGTTAACTTAACGTTAATATATGGTGTAACAATTATCAAACAACAATTCAAAATATCTTTATGTATTACCTGAATTTATGTATTACCTGTATTTAGATCTTTCTTGGTAGTTATTTAGTCAACATATTTCAACAGTACATTCAACACGTGCATCAAACATGTATGCACACACATAGATGTACTTATGTGCATTCAATACATAATATACTCTAAGATAATGTTGGCTACAAAAATAGCGCTGATAAAAAATATTTCAAAATTATTCAAAAATTAAATTTTGTTCTTTAAGCCATCAAGAATTCTTTGGGATTAAAAATTTTTTTTAAATAAATAATAAATGCCTTCCAAATGCAACATTTAAATAAACTGGTTTTATTAACTTGTTTCTAAATTTAAGTACTTAATAAAATAACATACCAACATTAATATGCACTGGTAATTATTTGTGTGATTTTAAATTTAAAACTGTTCAAAGATCAGTAAGCCCCTTAACAGCATGTGACTTCTTATCACTTCTTTTGTTACTATATATTGTTTCTTTTTTTCATTAGTATACTTGTAAGTTCATTGTAGTTTTTTATAATGAATGTTGGGAATATTAAATACAATTATCAATAATATAATTTACATACATAAAGTGAGAACATGTAAACGAATACAAATACATAAATGTAAACAACTTGTCTTAAATTAGATGCAGCTATTAATAAGTACGCTTAGTTAAACGATAAGAAAACATTGTTTTAAGTCGCGTGCTGAAAAACGATGCTGTACAAAGGAAACAGGGTTTGAAGTTACAACAAATTGTTATAAGAACTTGCGTATGTATGGGTACTTATGTCTTTGGAGTAAATGTGAATGAGTACAGTTTTTTTTGCAGAAATTTAAGTTGATTGATATATTAAGGCTTAAGTTCAATTCTTGAATTTTCGAAAAATTTTTTAATTAAGAATTTTCATGATAAATTCTAATATGTATTATTATAAAAGGTATATCAGAATAGATATCTAATCGCCACATTAGGAGACATACAAAAAATGTATTAACAAATAGAAAATTAACTTTGGTTTTGAAAGTATAGTAAAAATGGACAGTAAGTACTACACAAAAATTCATGCTTGTCGAATAGCACTTGCTTTTTAAAGATCCTTCTTAAATAAGTTTTGAACAAAATATTGTTACAAATATGAAAATTAAAAAAAAAATTTTTTCGTGGAAAGAAGTATCTCCTTGAAAAATTTTTAATTTCAATATATTACATATTGAAAAATAAAAATTCTACTCTTTTAAAAAAACTCGAAAAAAATTTATAAATATATTGTAGAAAGAGTTATCCCTTGCAAATTTTTCAATTTAAATTTTTTTTTTAAATTAAAACCTAACCTTCTCTACTTTTTAAAACCACTTTATTTTTGAAATTATTGACAAAAAAAGAGGGTTAAAAAAAATTCGGCCTCTTCCAAGAAAATTTTTAAAAACGTGGTGGTACCCCTTCCCAAATTTTAAATTTTTAGTTTATCTTTATAAAATAAAAAAACTTCTCTATTTTTGAAACTACTTAATGTTCGAAATTATAGACCAAAAAGGGGCTTGAGACAAAATCTCAGCCTTTTTCAAGGAAATAAAAAAAAAAAAAATCAAACCGTGGCACAGAACTCTAGTCGTACTTTTCTACTAATACGGCAACTTAATCCGTGTCAAAATTTCCATAAGAATTCTTTAAAAAACTGTATTTGAAATATAATGCTGTTATGAATTGCGATGTCGACATTATTCGCTGTACACAAAAGTTCATTACTACTGACAATGTTTTATTGCATTCCAAAGCTTACCAAATTAAGAGAGAATAATAATATATAGTAGCCAAATGTTGCCAGCAAGGAGTAGAGTGATAACAACTTTTGCTGTTGAGTTGACGTTTCATATAAACCGCTGGAGTACAAGCATTTGAGCCACTTTTCTTAACATTCGATAACACACTCAATAGTAGAAATTAAATAAAAGCAAATTTCCTTATCTGTGTTCACTATGAACGTTGTTTCTTAATTTCAGGTTGGTAAACTGCAGCATTATCATCTAGGACAATGGCTGCGTAAACGCTATAATAATATTTTAAGCGATACTTATGACAAGAATGAAATTTATATACGTTCCACCGATGTTGATCGAACATTAATGAGTGCTTTATCAAATTTAGCTGGACTGTATGAGCCCGTGAAAAAAGATATTTGGGAACCAAATGTACATTGGCAGCCAATACCGGTGCATACCCTTCCAGAAAAAACAGATTCGGTACGAAAAATGAACTACCAAAATATTTATGTTGTTTTCTTAGTATTGCTATAACGAAATTTAAATAATTTAATATCTTTTAGGTTCTTGCTGCTAAAGCCTCTTGTCCAGCTTACGAATATGCACTTTCTGCTGTAAAAGATTCTGTAGAATTTCAAAAACTTAATGATCGCTACGCTTACCTCTACAATTACCTAACAAAATATTCTGGCAGTACTATTGATTCGCTTGAATATGTGCAGCGTCTTAATAACACTTTATTTATAGAGGAGCTTAACAACAAAACTTTGCCGGAATGGACGAAAAAAGTCTTTCCCAGCACAGACATGTCGTACATATCTGCATTTGCATTCTCGATTTTGACTTATACACGTCAACTTGCACGTTTGAAATCGGGCCCATTAATAAAAGAAATGCTGGAGAGATTTGTTGACAAATCGAAAGGCAAATTGAATCCAGATCGTTCCTTATGGATTTATTCAGCCCATGATACAACCGTCGCAAATATTTTAAACTCTTTGAAGGTGTTTGAAGTAAGTTTTAATTGTTGATATAATGTGATTTAATATAAATTTTAAAATATATATATTTTAATAATGTTAAAGGTACATAGCCCTCCTTATGCTGCTTGCGTTATGTTGGAACTACGTATGGATGAAAAATTACAGCCATATGTTTCTATATTCTATAAAAATTCATCGAAGGAACCAGAACCCTTGTTTATACCAGATTGTGGTAGGGCTTGCCCTTTGAATAATATGTTCACTATATACAGTGATATTTTACCAAAAGACTGGGAAAGTGAATGCAAACTTTCCACTCTAATGATGACTTATGAAGAAGCCAATGTTGGTACAGCTATGGGTATGTTTTCATAAATAATTAATATTTTCTTTAGGATGCCATTAGATATCATTATACAGCACAATTACTTTTAAAACAAAAACAAATTCAAAAATTTGAAAAATAAAATTTAACAATATATAAATTTTACTAACGCAAAGTGATTTTCAAAACTACGACCGTTTGAATTCATTTAAATGCGGTATGAAAATATATCATAATTTTTCGATAAAAAATAAATAACATAAAATATAATTCAGAGTGTTAATATCATATGCAACTCTTTTTTCCTTAATTTCAGTGTGCATTTTGCTTTTCATAAAATATTTCTAATTATGCACAATAAATTAAAAAAACTCCAAAATCCACGCACGTTTTTTTTCAGACGCACAAATAATTACAACGAGTACATACTCATCAGTTTGTTATTGGTTTGACATATATGCCATAAACCAATATAAAATGCAAAATTGAATTCGATATATTTTGAAATTTCTGCCTTAAAGGGCCTAATTTGAAAATGCTGCCACACAAAGTAAACAGCATGATATAAAATAAATAAATATTAATTTCATTAGAAAGGTATAAAAACCTGTGCTTGAAAAAAGTGCTCAACATTTGCTAACAGTTTTGACTTTTAAAAAGTTCGTTCTCAATAGGATTTTCCAGTTAAATAAATCATATTCCTGTGATAATTTTTTACATTTGTAAATTTTTTTTGTTATCTTTCTTTGCAGGCATTTTAGTAGCTATCATAACAATAATGTTATTCCTCTCATATGTTGTTATGATCTATTACCGGCGGCGAAGCTATAGAAATCGTTTCTCCTATACACAGGTGGCTTAATAAGTTAACATATATTACGCATACATATTTTTTAAATTGAGCAGTAGCTTAATAACTTTTTTCTTTTGCTATTACTTTTTTCCTCTCATCGCACAATCAGCTAATATCAAAATTGGATATTTAAATAATTTACAAAAAAAAAAAATTTAAATTAAGAACTTCACCATATTCATTTCTGTTACTGAATGCATTTTTCCAACGAACTGATACTCAAAATTGTTTACTAAAAAATTTATTATTATTCTTTTAGGTGTTTCTAACTTTAGTCAAAATTTTTATCATATAAACACATACTTTGTACATATTTACAAAGGCATAAATGCTGCAGTCATTTCATGTTCTCAAATTCGTTCAATTTTATTTATCTAACTAACTATAGACATAAATATTTATACCAAAATAAATTGCATTTGTTGAAATTTACATTTACTAAAAGTATGCATTAGAAACTGCATTTGTTGTAACTGTAATGAAGTATTTATAACATAAGAACATTAAGAATTTTATATTACAATTTTTGTATTTCGACTGCGATTTTGATATTTTTATTGTTATTTTTAATGACAGCTCATATGTAACATTTTATGTATATTAATGCAATAAAAATACGGAACATTAAATAACACTGATTCTGGTAAAAAAAAATTTCGTATAATGCCGTTGCACGTTTGGTGGTAATTTTCGTTCAATCTTTTTGAAGATTGTTATAGCCTTTCGGAGTAGGAAATCTTGTAATTATAGAATTCGATATCGAGCAGGATTTCAATGAAGTTTAAACGGAAATTACGAATGCCGTAATAAGCCTTCACATGTAAAGTGCTTTTATTGTGGTTTTAAACATTTTAAATATTTACTGTATGATATATTTTGCAAAAAGTGAAGAGTGATTTATTAGCAACATTGCTTTTGTCAGTTTAGCTGTTTTCGTGCCAAACATGTTCAGTTTGGTCTATAATTTAACCATGAATCGATTTACAAGCGAACAACGCTTGCAGATTATTGAATTTTATTATTAAAATTAATGTTCGATTGAAAAAGTGTATCGAGTTCAGCAAAATTTTAGTACTTGGTGGCAGGAACGTTACAGGGAATGGCTGGTGCCACCAAGCGATAGTTAATTTGTTTTTCTTGAAATAGAAGAGCTAGACTTGGTTGACATGTGTTTTCAACATGTAAAGTTTAAAAAATTTCCTATGAACTTAAAGACCCTCTTACGGAATCAGTTGTTAATATACTTCTTTAATGTTGTACATTAAATTAATCAAACTCATATGACATAGTGATTCACATTTTCGAAATTATAAAGAAAAGAAGAAATAATTGAAAATAATAAGATTATTAAATATATTAAATATTTAAGATTTTTTATAGTAAAATTTAAATGTTAACTATTGAAAACTAATTGTTATTTATTCATTGCATTTGTTAAAGAAATCACATTTTTTCAACGCCAAAAAATGCCGGAAGCATATTATAGTCAGTCAACTATTAACCGAAAATCTCTATTATTCCTAATACTTGATAATCAATTTTTAATTCAAAATGGTCGTCACATAAACGTAATAGATAATGCTGTTCGATCAAATCTTATGGTCGGTTGTCTTATACAATAGAAAGAATTCTTTGCACATCGTGAAAAAGGCTAAAAATAAATAATTCTAACTAAAATCGCTTAATAATATATAATTTTCACTGCTCTTTAAAAGCATTCACCACAAATTATTTAATTATTTTTGGTGTTTTGTCAAAAGTCCACGGAGTTATCTATATTTTATATATTCGTATAGTTTGAAAGTGACTTTTTAATTGGTCTTGGCCGCAAGTAATTCGAGTTGAAAATTCGCTGATGTATGTTGTATGTTATGCTCCATATATGACAGCTATCGTTCGTTTGTGTAAACTTTATACATCGTATTTTAAATTGAACAAAAATTACTGTGTCTGGTTGTAAAATTAATTCTCATTGATTTTTATACATTTTTATCGGTTTATTTAGTTTTTTTAAATTAAGTTTTAGGAATGAAACACAACACGTAACAGCTGAAACGAGTACTTACTAAGGCATAGTCGAATAAATTTTTGTGCTTCGACGAATTTTGCCTTCTTCAGCCCGATTGCGGTTGCTTTTTTTCGCCTCCCAATTTGAAATTTTGTAATAGACTAAAAAATACATCTCTTTGTCTATTACAAATTTTCGAATACCATGGTGAAAAACGCCAAATGTAATCAGTGTGATTAAGAATTCACTTTATTTAAAACAAAATTTTTTGTCGGATTTTACACTTTATTGATACGATTACTTCTTCATTAAATATTTTTATATCAAATTTTTTCTAGATATACAATAAATTTTAAAATCGAAAACTATAAAATAAAAATAATACATATTTAATAAAATTTTATTCAATACAAAAATATAATTAAATGAAGGTATGGAAAATATTATTGTTTTAATTGGGATTGTTAAAAATCTAAATTCCTATTAAGAATTTTGGGAGCACGTGACTAAATCTTATGTACATCTGAAATATTCATATAAAGAATTCAGAGTTTAAAGATTTTCAATTCATAAATAATTCATAAAATATCAGTTGTTTGGTGTCGCACCTTTTAATTGAAAGCTTTTTGGCTTATGCAACATATAACTCTGTAAAATAATTTGCCTGCTCATAGAATCCGTTACGGAATTGGATTGCAAGCATATTTCAATCGTAAAATTAATTCACCTTTAAAATCGATATCCGCCATATAACTGAACAGTAACAACATTCTTTAGCTTTTATTTTATAAATTTTATTTATTTCTTATTTAACTTAATTATTTGCACATAAATCGATATTATACAATACATTTTTTTAATGTATGTGTTCTTATTTATAAAAAACTAAGCTAAATATAATAACTAAAAACAAAAAATTAAGATTTAAAATTAAAAAAAAAAAATTATTTTTATAATTATTAGATATAATTATCTAATCTATTAGTAAGAAAAGTCATACATAGTTTTAAATACTTTGCTCACAGGGAAAAGTTATTCTAGAGCTTACAGGCGGGCAGACAGCCGGTGACACCGTATGCGATTTTTAAGCAGGATTATTATCAAACAAACTGAAGTGATAATAAAACAGTTGTTACTAATGACTGAAAAATGTACCAACTTCCTTCTCGAACACGATCTTCAGTGTTTTGTTTAAAAAAATCGATAACTTGATGAAACTTGGCACAGATAATAATGCTTCCCAATAGTTCGGGTGACAACAAAGAAAAGAGAAATTAGCTGTGCGTTTCTAGAGAGTACCCTGAATATCATTATTAATTACCGATTTATAATACAAATTTTCATTTGAGAGAAGATATCGCTTTGAGCTGCACCGTCTTCCTCATGAAGTCTAGACTAAATTAAAAGCGCCCCATAGACAGATACTGCTTATGCTCATGCAATAAGCACGTGTTGGTAAATATAAAATTTATGTTATGTTTATGTTACTGCCGATAAACAATTGTTTAAAGAAATGTTGCATATTTTACTTTCACAAAAGAACACAAGATTTGGAATTAAATGATAAAGTACCATTACAATAACAAAACAACAACAAAACTCGCTGTTAAAATAGTTCCGCCCTGCTGCTCCTCAATGATTTGCTTCTGTTTAAGGGGAAAGTCATTAGAAGAGAACGTTTTAAAATAAATATTTTTGAGAAAGTAAAAAAAATCTACAATTTCAAAAACATTCGTTTAATTGATTTGTGTGATCAAGTATGTCTGTCTATATGCTGCATTTCTTTTGAAAAATAAATACATTTTACATGGCATTTCAAAAACATAAAAAAATTTTAAAATTGGAAAAACGCCTCTTGACGTGAATGGCTAATCCTCAAGTATATTTTGAAAAAAAGTGGTTCCACATAAACGCGGTAAAAATACGTGTATAATATTCGAACAACAGTTCACAATGAATCAATTTAAAATATTTGAATTTTGTCTGCGTAAACTAATAACAACTGAAATGATATTTTCTTGTGCATATTTTTAAATTGATAATGTAGATTGAAAAAACTATAAAAATCAATTTCTAAAACAGTGACTCCTTTTTTAGATCTGCTCGGAACAAAGTCCGCAAATCATAAATCTCACACGTAGACAATAGGTGTGATCCCGTACTTTTTGGGTAAAGTTCGCTAAAGTGAGAGTAAGCAAAAAATTCTCTCACATATTGTTAAAAATGTACAAAAGTACGGGAACAGAAAAAACCAAATTTCTTTACCAAAAGAAAACATCGAAGTGTTTTGAATTTTAATACATGGTATATGGTGTCTGCATGCGAGTTAAACTCAAGCAGTATTTCGTTTATTCGCCGTTTGCTCTTGTTTTATTACAATCTTTATTTAAAATCTTTTAATAATAGCTTTTTGCAGTTTTTTACAGTCAGTTTATCGTTTTAAAACAGCTGATTGTTTGTCTGTTTTCCCAATCTGCCCGAAAAGATTTTGCGGGCTGTTTCGGGCAAGAAGGAGAAGAATTTTGTTCTCTCACAATCTCTCTCAATTGCCAAAACTTTGAGTACGAGAACAGTTTTGGGTATGTTTGGGCATCCGCGGGCACCCAAAGTAGAGTACGGGATCACACCTAATGTGTTCATCGACAGTGCGTGTCAACAGTATGTGTCTATGGGACTCTTACAAATACAATACAAATCGAATCTTAAAAATATATATCTAAAACCATAATAGAATCAAAAGTTTTGTGGGGTTTATAATTTACTAAAGCTTAAAATTATATACAAACGACTTTATCTATATATTAAACAAGTATCAATTGCGTTAACTTAACTTTAGTGATACTATTTAAAAAAATATGTATAAAATTTTTCTTTGTAGTTAATCGAATTGTGGGGGAAAAAGTGTCGAAGAACGTAAATGTTACGCCTTTTTGACTGACTGTTTGTAAGGTTTTTATGTTTATTGAAGCAAGCAACCACTTTCGCTATGAATCTTTATTCAGCGCCGATAGTTATTAACTTAAGGATTACGAAAAGCTTATCTATATGCTTTATCATCTGAATATATAATGTAGGGCTGATTTTGTGAGAGATTTGAAGCAACTTGCTGCTGTTGTGGTGTAGAGCCGCCAAAATATGACATTCTTGATGAATAGGTGGCCTGCTGTTGCTGTTGTTGTTGCTGCTGCTGCTGTTGTGTTTGACGTGCAGAAAGATTCTGCGTCGATTGGTGTATGGAGGGTGGTTTATGTGGCAGTGTGGCATAGTTTTGTGCATAAGGAGGCACTGCATATAAAGCAGCAGTTGGTTGGCCCTTGTAGCTCAGAGGCACACTGCCAGGACCCAAAGGCATTGGCGGTATGCCTATCATTGCCGGAGCATTATGGTACTCCGAATTACTCATGCGCAAGCGTACAATGCATATGATTATAATTAGTATGGCTATAAATGCTACCACTCCTCCCACAATGCCTATGATGAGTGTATCATCGTTGGTCATGATGGGTGCCTTCATGAGCGGAGCTTTAGTTTTAATTTTCATCGGTGGCGGTTGAGTGGGCTCCATGCTCCATATTATCATAGGAGGTTCCTCAGGAGTTGTTGTTGGTGGCCGAGTTACCAATCTGGAAGATGATTTGAATACACTTGTTGAGGATGTTCTTGCAGTTGTCGAGGTCATTTTACGTGGATCACAAGTTAGTTCATCATCTCCTACTTCTATGAGTTTTTTGCCCGCCAAATAGGCCGGTGAATGGCAAGTCAGTTCGGTCATATGCGAATTGGGCAACCATCTTCTTAAGGCACGGGCATTGCAATCACAATGTATGGGATTGGATGAAAGCCCTCTGAGTTGCAAGTTCGATCTACGATCTTCCAAGGCATTAAGGAATTGTGGCACTAAAACGGCCACTTTAGAGCCTTCAATATCCAACGTTAGGTGAGAAGATCTGGGCACTGGGAACAATAAAGCTGGTGGCAAAGCCGTGAGTGATGTATTTTGTAATTTTATTGTTAAATCATTAGATTTGAGTCCCGCCAAAGTTCCAGATGATATAGATTTCAAACGCTCTCCTCTTATTCCTATGGCCTTGAGCCTTGGATGTTTGGCAGGCTGTATCTGCTCAGTACCTAAAACGGAGTCCTTGACCTCAATATCCAGATTCTCTAAGCCAGGTAAAAGTTCCAATATGCCCTGCAAGTCTAAATAACCCAATACAGGTAAATCAAAGGCTTCCAATGACGCTAAATTAGGAGTGTGCTTAAACACATTTTTCTCGATGCGGTGGCATTTTGAAAGAGATTTTAATTTCAAGGTGCGCAGCATATGCAAGCCTTCAAAGTCACCCTGTTGAACCATTTCGAAACTGTTGTTGGATAAATCAAGATACTGCAGATTTTGTAATTTGGGCCAGGCTGAAGACAAATCCGTTAAATTCTCCAGTTGATTACTGGCTAAGTCCAAAGTCTCCAACAAGGTTGTACGTTGGAAAATATTAGGTCGTATGGTTTGCAAATTGTTTTGCGATAAATTTAAATATTGCAAAAAAGGAGTCTCTAAAGCTTCCAGGTTATTAATACCGCAACCAGCCAAATTAAGTTCCCTTACAGTTTTCGGTTCATTCAAAATATTTCTCACCGCCTCTTTACTCAAGGGGTTAAAGGATAAGTCTAAGTTTTTTATGTTCACCATTATACTGTCATCATTGGGTATGGCTCTGATCTTGTTGTGGCTCAAATCCACTAAAGAAACAAAGAAATATTGTCTTTGCAAAGCCTTGAGAGGAGCATATTGAAAATTATTGTAGGCTAAATTAATATTCTCCAACATTTGCAGTTTCGATCTCTCAAATACAGAGTCCGAGAGTTCATTCAATCTATTATTTTCCAAATTTAAATATTCCAGTCTCACCAAACCCTCAAAGGTTCGCTCCCCTATACGATCCAAAGCGTTATTGGACAAATCCAATACCTGTAATTGTGTTGAGTTATGGAATGCCATTTCGCTCAACATATCCAACTGATTGTGGGCCACTTTTAATACTCTCAGTCTGGGCAAACGAGCGAAATCTAGTTCTTCTATAGCTTTCAACTGATTGTCCGATAAATCGATATATTCCAAATATTGCAACGTTGATATAAGTTCAGCTGGGAAGAAACTAAATTTGTTGTTGGCTGCCATAATCACTCGTAGGCGTGGATGTATGCGGAAGGAGGAAGGAAATAGATAGCTTAAGTGGTTATTTGATATGTCCAACTCTTCAATGCCAGTGCCGGTATTAAAAAATTCCCCTTTAAAAGCAGACAGTTGGTTGCCTCTCAAATTTAATCTCTTCAAATGCATAACATTTACAAATGCTCCCGGTCTTATTGACGTAATTTGATTATTGGACAAATCGATGCTGGTTATATTCCACAAGTCCACAAAACTGCCATCGTTTATCTCTTGTATGTTGTTATCGTTCAAGTGTATAATTTTCAAGTCCTGCAAAGTTGCAAACAGATCTCCCGACAACTGTTTTAATGCACAAAAACTGAAATCTACGATTTGTAAACGACTCAAAGGACGTATTAGAGCGGCTGGTATAGGGCCCAAGTGATGATTTCCACTTAAATTTAAATATTGCAAATTCTCCAAGCCCTGTAAGATGTTGGTGGGCAGCTCTGCTAAATTATTGTAACTCAAATCCAAACTTCTTAGCTCGGTCAAAGCCAGATGTATGTTGCCCAATCCGGTAATACGATTCTGTCCGAGTTTCAACTCATTTAGGGAGGTTTCCAAACCCATAAATATATCAGCATTTATGACAGCTAAGGAGTTGCCCGACAAATCCAATGATCTTAAATTGCTAAACATTTGAAAGCTACCACTCGGCAATTCACGTATAACATTGCGCGCCAGAGAAAGGGTTGTTATGTCTGAAGCTTGTATGGAACCTAGAATTTCAGCTGACAAAGCTGCCACACGGTTAAAGTCCAAATACAACGTATTCAAGTTGGATAAACGTCCCAAGGCACTGCCCGGCACAAGAAGTATGTTGTTGTCGCGTATAACCAACGTTTGCAAACTTTCCAAACCTTCCAGGGCATCATCTTCGATCTATAAGAATATAAGCAGAACTGATTATTAAAAATTTTATTTTTTATTAGGACTTGCAGGGAATGACCCCAAAATATGCAGTGAGTTGTGCGTGAACTAGAAAGTAGGATATAGAATTCGGAGGACAGGTGATAATTTGCCGGTGAAAATTTGCTACAGTACCGACAAAGGAACCTAAATCACTAAGCGCAAAATTTGGGCCTTGGTAAATAGTTATTCAAAAACAAAACTGTGTGGTTAATTTTGCCCCACCCTGTAGGATATACAGTTACCGAAAACTATTTCAATATAAATAATAAGTGTGAATAGTTTTTTGTTTTTAAATCAAAACATGGCCGTTGGATTTAAAGAAATGGTATCTTCCTCCAGAGTACATATTTCCTTACTTACCGTTCTCAGCGAGTTCAAGCTCATATCTAAATATTTAAGGCTTGTCAAGTCGCGAAACGTGCCCGGAGGTATTGTTGTAATTCCATTGCGGCTTAAGTCCAAAGTCTCCAAGGACTTAACGACTTCCATGTGGGAATAGTCCAAACGCTGTAAACAGATAAAATCAAATTAGGAAAATTAATAGAAAAAAATACATTCAACTATCTGACCTGTAGCATATTCGACGACAAATTCAAAAATTTCAAATTGCTTATGGTTCTCAAAGAGACGGCGGGAAATTGTTGTATGAAATTCTCGGACAAATCTAATTTCTGCAAAGTTGGCAGATTTTCAAAGACATCACTGTTCAAGTTGTTAAGACGATTGCCGGATAATTTAATTTCGCGTATTTTTCGCAAGCCTTTGAAAGTTAAACCTTCAATGGTTTTGATTTCATTATAGCGCAAATCGATGATCTCCAGTTGAGGCTGGGCAATAAATGATTCATAGCGTAGGGAAGCTAAAAAAGACAAATTTTAATTAAAATTAATACGCATTTCTTGTGTTTTTTATTATAAGACCCAAATTCACAGTCTCTGGTTTAACTAGTGATAATTGAATTCATTAGTTATTGTATTGTTTGTAAGTAGTGAATTTGGACCCAAGCGTTGCAAGTTATTACTTATGTAGTTATGCCTTAAGGACAAATGTCTCAAAGCTGTTGGACCATTTAAAGAATTTGAGGGTACTGCGGCCAGACTGTTGCGATCCATAAAAAATTCCTGCAAAATAAAATAATGAAATTATTTTTCTGCATATTTTTATAATATATTTTCAGACGACCAGCACTGACAAGGAGCCAAACGCTATGAGGGCACATCATACACCAGCCAACAAATCCCACATTGACGGTCCTCATATCAGAAGAAAAACTTAATATATCCATTTAAAAAAATAGTTTAAAATTTTTCTGTGATGAAATGAGGGCTTAGATTTAACTAAAAAGCATTTTATTTAATTTGTCTGTTGCTTAGACTTCACGCTACTTATTGTAAAGCATTTATATCTCAAAAATTAAAATTTTTATGTTATTTAAGAGAAAGCGGTCCTTCATAAAATTTGTGTACATCAAACGAATCGGCATTCTATCTCAAGTTGAACCGAAGTTATAACAAAATATGTTTTTTGTAATTAATTTAATTTTAATCGCACTTTGCCAAGTTTAATTTTTTAGAGCAACGATATGTGCCTTCCATAGATAGACAGCTTTATTTTGAATAAAATATTCAAATGACAAAAGAGAGGAGTTTTATTTAAAGAAGCTGTTTTATATAACATTTGACTAAATACTATCCCCTAATCCACAATAGATTGTTAAAGTTAATGAATGTTTTAAGAGATTTTGACCATACAAAATCCATACTTTAAAGCCACTTTAATTTTAATAATCGTTTATAAATAAGGGGGTATATGTGTACCGTGAAATGAAACGAGACATATAAAAAATTTATTGTGTTTATATTATGCCAAGACCGATGTTCTTAATTTTTTTTTATATTTGTATCCAAAAGTTCAGGGCGTTACGAAGCTGGCCTCTTCCATTATACTCTGTCAGTTGGGTTCGTTGTTTAATTTAATTTGGGCAGTCGATGTCCATCCTATTCTTAATTGAATAGTGGAATAGTAAAGAACTATTTTCATAATTATAAAAAAGAATTCACTATTTGCTTTTATACAAAAATCTTCAAGCCTAACAAAGATCTATACAAAAATTTCATTTTTATTTTATAAATACGTTGATTATACTTCCTTATGACAACAACAGAAAAATTCTCTTGTATTTAAAGATTAAATATAAATTCATTACGAAAGCAATTAAGAAAAAATTTTACTGAATATTTTATAAACTTAATTACAGACTGCATTGAAAATACAGGTAAATTAAAAAAGCAAAAAAGCAACCTAACAGTCAATTAACTTAGTCCATCAGGAATCAATGAACTCCACAATCAATAAAACTAGATTGAACGCAAAAGTAGAAAAATAACATCTAAAAACTAAGTAACACGCAACAATTTCGCAGACATGAATTGAATATTTAAGTAAAAATAAAATAAATTAATAAAACTGTATGATTTAATGGTCTCTACACTTCTTTATTTATCAAGAAACAAAAAAATAAATCACAAGTTAAGACGCGCATGTACTATTAAAGTAATTTTAAACGCATAGACGAACATACCAGTGCGAAAGATTGCTAAGTACAACGCACGCTACACGATGGTGTGGAATGGCCAACGGTTTATTACTCCAGTCAAAGATAGTCCTAACGTCAAATAAGTACGTACACAAAAGAAAACATTTCTTAAAAATATCTTATAATATTGTATTTAACCATAATTACAAAATACTTTGCCACCGACCACAAATAACATACCCAACCACACCATATCAGAGGTTGGTATTTAAAACGATAATGAAAAAAAAAACTTTTGTGAAATAATAAACATATTCAATAAAAAAGTTTAGTCAAAGAAATTCAAACCGGCTTTGGAACTGTACAAAACTAACTGCTTTATATTTAACACACCGTTTCCCGTTAATAAAATGATATAATTAATATATTGTTAAAAATTATTTCAATGATTTTCGTTGGCATTTCATTGCACAGTGGCAGAACTAGAAAATGTTATTAACAGTTCGCCAGTGGTGCCATAATTTTTTTTCTTCCAAAATCTAGAAAATAAAATTGATTTTTTCGTGAAAACCTCGTAGATAAAAAAATGTTTTAAAATATTGCTATTAATGTTATATACGACGTCTGTTCAAAGAATAAGGTGCATTTTGAAATTTCGTAGGTTACGTACTTTCACAGCTTCAGCTATTTAGTACGTTTTAGTTTGTTTGTGAGTCATAAAAATTAGAAGTAGTTTACATGTTCGAATTTGCAATTTGTAATCGCTCAATTTATGTCTAAATAAAATAAAAATATATATAATTTTTTACAAATCCAATAGAAGTATTCTTCTAATCCACATGAAGTTGTAATTAAAGTTGAAAGTGGTTCTTTTGCAGTCGTGGTACTCAAGATATTTAAAGAAATATTTTTAAATAAAATTAAGCAGAAACATTGGAAATGTTTAAAACCACAGATGCACACTTTAAAAATATGTAAAATGTCACTAACAAATAACCAAACCATTAAACTTGATTTGTTATAAGCAGACGGATTAACAACTGTTAAGCAAAAGAACTCTCTTGACAAGCCGTTAAGCAAATTGACATTCAAGTTTAGCTGCTCGTTGTCTGTCGTTAATTTATAATAAATTGTGGCGGTCATCTTTTCGTTGTGCCCCAAGTGGTTGTTTCCCAGTGTAACTGTATTTAATACAGCTCTAAAAATTTTAATTAGACTTGATTTGAAATATCTTAAAAATTATGGAATTCCCCCCTAATTTAGCTTCAAACACTTGTACGACTTCGGCTGGTTGTTTGTTGTTTTTATTAAACGAAATTAATCAATTTAACACTTAACGCTTATTCATAATACTACTGACCTTCAAATCACCACAACCTTTGAGTAGACCTTCTTCAATGGATTTAATTTTATTCGCTGACAAATCCAATAGTTTTAAATTTTTCAATGGATGAAATTCAGCTGAAGAAAATATAGGATTCAAACTATCTCCCAGCAAGTTATTAGACAAACGCAACTCCGTTAAGGTTTCCTTGAGGCCAACAAACGATTTTTCCGGCAAACGTCTTATAAGATTATTTGATAAATCCAATTGTTCCATGGGCAGTTTTAAAACACCAAAATGCTGCAAAGTTGTGGAAGAAATATGAATATAAAGAAAGATGAAATGAAATTTTAACAAATTTGTTACTGAGATTTTAAAGCGTGTGTATTTGTGTTGTATGTGTGTTTGTGTGTGTGTGTTTTTGTTAAAAGTAATTTAAAAATTTTCACTTTTTATGAGTTTTATTCACATATTCTTAGCTGATTGAATGAATGGAGGTATAAAAACTGTTATATTTTCGTATTTGTTTGATGTCTGTGTGTATTTAGTTCAAGTGAAAGTGTTTTTAGTGAATATTTTTTTTGTCTTCTTTCATGATGTTTCTGCATTAAATTGTTACTTTTATTTCTTTTGTGTGTATTTGAAATATCTTTTGAAAATTTATTAGAGATTTAAAGTACTTGCGGTTAATTTGAGATCATAAAAGAGAGAAAGAAATATATGAAGGGTACTCATGACACTTGTGGTATGTAGATCTTAGAAGGGTTTAAAATTGTATAATTTTTGGTAGGTAATATTTTAAATTTTTCGTTAATTCTGTTAAAATACTGTGCGTGTGTCCACAGTTGCCTCTATTGTCACTTCATCATCAGGCTAATCCTGGCAAAATTTGTAGCTAAGCATTCATACACATGAGTGTTGATGAAATATTGTAGCGGCTTTCGAAAACAGCGCTACTGTACTTTAGAAACTTGAACATGGCAGAAAAGGCCATTGCACGTACGAACCGTTTGGCAAAGAAAGCGTTCTTTCTGTAATGCGTAGCTTCTCAACATGCGGTGAAAAACGTTCCAAAGGTTTTGATGTAATGAGTCAATAGAGTTGTCACGTTTCCTGTCACCGAAAAGCTCCTTTGCTCTCTCCTGTACGTGAACGAGTAACTTAACAATAGACTCTATTTAACAGTGTAATTTAACACTTGAGTTTCCCACTCAAATTTCAGTTGATCTCAACAGTATTTAAATTATTTTATTTTGTGTCTTTAGAGAAGAAATTTAATTATTTTATTGCCAAAATACAACGTTCCTTTGAAGATTATTTCTATTAAACTTTTTTATTGCTCCATAATGTTGGCTTTATGGCGATGACCTTGACTTTATTTCTGTTACACGTTTAAGTTAAAATCTATCTGATGATAGCCAACAAATTTCTCAGCTGGTAATTGGCAAAAACAAAACAGTTAAATTGTGGCAACACAAATAGTTAAACAATACAATTTTTGTTGCTGTTGTAACTTGAATGCTGAGATTTTTCTTCAAGTGTTACAAGCAATTATTTAAACTGCGGTACGAGAGGTTGCAGCAATAAACAAATTTGTGATAATAAATTTGGTTTTATGTCTTGCAGGTAATAAAAAAAAGTTACAACACAATATGTTTAGCCAAAAAGTAATTTTGTAGCAATTGGAAGACCCACTCTGGGAAAATGGCAACCTTCACAAGTGATGTGATAGATTCTTATGCTGAAAATAGGAGTTTCCGAATTTAGGCCATCTGTTAAATTAGTTATCATTTATTCAATCTGCTTTGTTACCTCACCATAAACGGATAGAGCTTTTGACAACACGTTTAGACTATAAAATGTTTCTATCGAAACTGGTGTTGTTTTCAAGCAACATACGGCGCCCGCTTTACGGCCGCCATAATCGTCCTACTTGGGAGGTCTATTTGCAATGTGGTGAATAAATTTGATTGCATCGTTTCAGTAAACGATTGAGGAACAACCGTAACTTCACAAAATGAAAGATCTTCCGGAAACATCGTCGCTATCCGTGAGAGTGCACAGAAGAATCAGAAGCGTCGCTCACAAGAACTCGGACTTTCACAGGTTTCAAATTGTCTTTGGCCTGCATCCGTACAAAATTCAAGGTAAACGACCATAAACGACCAAAGCGAAATGATCTCTTTATGATCCTTCCAGTTCTCATCGAAAAATTATCTTCAGCGATGAGGCCTATTTTCGGATGAATGAGTACGTGAACAAACAAAATTGTTGAATTCCGGCCGATATCAATCCACATGATATCCAAGAGCGTCCAGTGCATCCCGAAAAAGTCACTGTCACCCAGAGGGACAGTGGTGTGCATTTGAACGATGTTATATTCCCCACATAATGGTATCAATAGGCCTTTCAAACGAACAAAAAATGTCGATGATAACTCGCGCACAATTTGTTTTGTTTGAAGTCAAAGATGGGAATCTCTTAATTAAGAACCCTTTACTAAAATGATATGATCTTCCGCAGATCCAGTTTTACCTGATTATAAATTAAAGTACGGAAGCATTTTTGTTAAAATGGGTAACGAAGAACATAAGACAAAAATAGATAAAATAGAGTCTATTTCAGGAAAGCGTTCTCCAACAAAATTTCATGTCAAGCTTTATGGAAAACATCGCTCATCATTTAGATAAAATCTTTTAATAAAATCTTTTAACTGTCCCTCTGGGTGACAGTGACTTTTTCGGGATGCACTGGACGCTCTTGGATATCATGTGGATTGATATCGGCCGGAATTCAACAATTTTGTTTGTTCACGTACTCATTCATCCGAAAATAGGCCTCATCGCTGAAGATAATTTTTCGATGAAAACTGGAAGGATCATAAAGAGATCATTTCGCAGATTTAAACTATTGATGCTTTACTTGGGTTTCTATTTCTACGCTCTTTATGAAAACGTATCAAGGGCGCCACAGTTTTTGTGTTAATCGGAGCAATTTTAAGACTACCCCCGTTGTAAAGGAATACATTTTGTTAATAGAAATCACCTTAACTTTAAGTTTAAAACAGACAAGGAGTTTCTTTTGTTGTAATTTTTATCAAACTCAGTGTTGTATTCATGTATATGCGATTGTATATTTCAAATCATTTTATTCATTATCTCACCTGTGACGGCAGTACTTGTTGTCCACTATAACGCTGAGAGAATGAAACTATGGGTGCACCATATGGCAACTGTGGAGCTTCACCATGAAATACAACGCGATCACAATCCATGGCCACTGCACCAAGTTGTCCCGTTGAGGCAAAAGCAACAACATTGCATCTGTTTAAAATAAAGCAACAACTATTAAATATTCTTGGTCATTGAGAAAACAAAGCTGTTCAATAACTTTTAAATACCACGACAAGATAAAATAAAAAAGAAAAAAAAATTTTAAATCAATAGAGAAAAAGCTGCAGAGAAAAACTGTGCAAAAGTTGTGAATGAAAATCAATCTGCCGCAGGCGGAAATTGTTTGTTTAGAATTTTTATTGCTTCCATTAGCATAATAAGTGATCGAGTTGGCCAGCGAGAGGGAGCGCGTGTATAGTATTTCTGTGACACACACACATGCACAAAATGTGTGTATTTGAAAACAAGTATGAGGTAAAATGCACGAAAACCGTTAAGAAACAGTTGATTTTCCGTACACACATGCTGCAAAAATATTTTATATATGTAATCAATGCACAGTGGGATTTGGAAATTGAAGATGGCATGAGGAATGTTTGATAGGTCTGTGAGTATTTGAAGAAAATAAAAAATAATAATAAAAAAATAATCTAGTTTTAGTTTTTGTTGGAAATTTTTTATTTCTTCTAAATAATTGGTTTTCTCAAGTTCCTCAATATAGGAGGTCGTTTAGGTTATGACCTTTTCACTTATCACAAATCTTTTACAACTTAGCAATTTGTTTAGTTTTGAGAAACATATAGTGGCATTGAGCTAAATCTGGAGAATATGCTGGATGGGATAGCCTTGAGCAGCTCATATTGACTACACGTGTACTCCCGTACATAGTCCTGAAATTCACGAGCTTGCCTGCTTTTATTTTCCGTAAAAAATAAACTAAACGATGCAATTTTTCAAAATTTGACACTAATTTGGAAATAGAAGTTGGTTGACGGTCGTACTATTGCAATTAAATCTGCTGTAAGGGAAATCCTTTTAAGTTACAGAGTTATCGAACAACCCTCGTACATTGAATAACATTGCAAACAACTTTTAATGGGTAATAGGAATAATTTAATAATAATAATTAATAAAAATAACATCTTTGCATTAAACAAAATTTAAAGTTTTAATTGTAAAAAAGCCCACTGTACTTTATTAACGCTGCCTTAACACTTAAATCTATAAGATACACACCTGCAGGGTAAACGCAAAGCTGGACTTAGTTCTGGGCATGGTCGCCAAGCTTTTATCTGTGATAAATATAACAACAACAAAAGAAATATACTCAAGTGTCGTATTCGCTGTATGTGTTGTTGGTGGTAAAACATCTGTAAGATAGAGAAAAGACCATGATAAAAAAAGATATAAATCATAATTAACGATATTATCATTTTAAATTATGTATATAAAAAACTGTATAAACAAGAAAGGAATTTATGACACATTTTTTTAATTAAATAATTTCAATTTTCCTGTTTTATAAAAAAAAAGTTTATTTATTACACGAGTTTAAATTAAGTTAACAACAAGTCGTCGCAAGGACGGCCATGAAATGTTTCTTTATTTTAATTTTATTTTATATAGCAAAGATATTTAGTTGTTGTAAATTTAGTTAATAAGTAAGCATTCATATCGTTGGTGCCATGTCTCCGGTTGCAAGGTCGTTTGGGTTTTATTTTAGTATAGAAATAATTTCACAAAATGAAACAACGCAAAGAACCTTTTCAGCGCAGTCACCACCCAATAAGTGGTGACAATTTGACAGATGTCGATTGGAAGATCTAAAGGGTCTTCATGTAACAACTTTCTTATCAAAGAATTGCACAAAAAAGCATCTTAATTTTATTTCATCAAAAAAAAAATAGTTTAAATCAGACCCAAGTCATTTCAGAACGCGGCTTCTGAACAATCAAAACCAAAAAAACAACAGCTTAAAACAATTTCAAACATTAAAAAAGAAAAAATCCAATTTAAATAAATTATATGCCTTATAAAAGACCAAATTATGAAACAGCAGTTCTTAAAAATGCATTCAGCACAAACTTGCAACAAAAAAAGACTTTAAGAGCCAACTTGCACAATCTTTAATAAACTAAAGACTTAAGAAACAAACTTTTTTAAACATCCCCAGCGTTTCAGCAACAACACAATGCAAAACCAATAACATCAGCCACAATGAATTCTCAGTTTTAAGAAAAAGTGAATAAATTACAAACACAAGACTACTTATTTCTATTACTCAAGATTTCATATGGAATATATTTTTTTCAAAAATTGTATGTGCTAATTTATAAAAATCTATGAGGAATAACATTTTAGCTTTTGCTAATTGCAAAAATATTTAAAATATCTTTTGAAGAAACGAAAACGTTGAGATCTTGATGGAAATTTTAATAAAATTTAAAAACAGATTTTCATGGATAACACAATTTTTCAACAGTGGTTTTGAATAGCAGTGTTGCAAGAACATTTCTCAAAAAATTGTTTTTCAAAATATGTAGTACTTTTTAAAGTACATTTTTGAAAAATACGTTTTTCAAAGTGAGTACTCTTAAAAAAAGTACTTTACAAAATAGTAATTTTCAAGGAATTGCTTTAAGAAAAAGTTCCTTTCAAAAAAGTACTATCAAAAAGGTGTTCTTAGAAAACTACTTTAAAAAAGTACTTTGCAAAAAGTACGTTAAGGAAATACTTTTTAAAAAGTACCTTGACAAAATATTACTTATCAAGCTGGGTTTTTTCAAATATATACTTTTCAAAAAGGACGTTCAAAAAAACTACTTTTCAGTAAATGCCTCTCAAGAAAGTAGCTTTCAAGAAAGTACTTTTCAAAAAGTACTTTTCAAGAAATAACTTATCTAAATGTGCTTTTCAAAAAATTACTTATTAAAATGCACCTTTTAAAAATGTACTTTTCAGTTGAGTACTTTTCAAAGAAAGCAAATTTCAATACAGTACTTTTGATTTTAAGAAAATGATTCTGGAAAATGTATTTATTAAAAATGTTCACTTTCAATCTGTCAAAATGTGTCTTTCGAAAAAGCTCGTTTGAAAAAGTACGCTTAAAAAATACTTTTCAAAAAATTACTCATCAAAATGTGTCTTTCAAAAATATACTTTTCAAAAATTACGCTTCAAAAACTCCTTTTTAATAAGTGCCTTTTAAGGAAGTACTTTCCAAAAAGTACTTTTCAAGAAAGTACTTTTCCAAAATTATTTTTCAAGTAGGTACTTCTCAAAAAGTACCTAGAGTACTTTTAAAAAATGTTAATTTCAAATAAATACTTTTCAGAACAGTACTTTTGATTGAGACAATACCCATAATTCGCTGATGTCACAAGTTCGATCGCACAGATAACATCTAAAAATAAACAAATTTCCAAATTTTTTTTTCTCAAAACTGCCATACGGGCCGCATATTTCGTTAAAATATTTCCTTTTCAATAGTGATTAGTTTTTTGTTAACATCAATTAAAAACTAAAAACCAAAACCAAATACAAGTTAGTCTAGTTCAAGTTCTAGGAAAAGAAGATAATAAATTTAAAAAAGTGTGTGTCGCCTTAAACACATAAAAACTTTATTTTTTATATAGAATTACAAAAAGCTGATTTCATAAAGATGAAACACTAAAATGGCACCACAGAGTGACAGGAATGGTAAAAAAAAAATTAAATACAAGATCATTAAGATTAATGATCATTTATTAAAAACCAGCAAAAGATGTTTAACATGCAAATAAACGAGTTCTTTATTATTTAAAATATCCAACGAACAAAAAACTGGAAAATGTTTCATAAATAAATTCTTCATGGTTAAAAATAAGTTTTTTGTCTCGATCATGATCGTCTTAATGTTTTGTTATCATTTTGCTCGCCAGACAGACATTCCAATTAATTCATCTCGCTTTTGTTATGATCATATTTTTTAAAGTATTTTTACTGAAAATGACATTCATAACTTTTGCTTTAAACTCTTTATATTTCCCTCGTCACGCTCTATTTCCCTTTGAAACTGTCACTTTTGTAACACTTTTTATTCGAGGTTTTCTTTCTTCTCTTGTTTTCGTCTATAAACAAGAAAATATTTGTCTTTGATTTGTGAATAAAACTGAACTCTCCACCAGATCGTGGGATATTTTCTTTTATTGGTGGAAGAGAGAAATATACGAGGCATGTTCAAGAAATAAGTTAAGCTTCAAGTGTTTTTGGATTTGTTTTTTTTTTTTAGTAGGACGAGCAGGCAGGATATGGCCCCTACATGTGGGGATAGTTCTGAGAGGACATGAGAAGTTAGAAAATTTGTTGTAGCCATTTCAAGTTTTACTTCGCCGACGATGAGGGTGATCTATTCTGCTTTTTAGTAGATGATGCGTTTAAGTCCAGTCTATTTTATTTATGATTTTGTGGATTTTTTAAAAATTCTATTACATATATATATTTTTCTTGTTGTAATATAAAACACCAACAACAAAATGAAGTTATTTGATGAATAATTAAAAACCAAAGAAATGATAGAAAAGATGAGTTGCCACCGTAAATGAATTGCAACAATAGATTAGGGGTATTCCATAAAAAAACATCAGCTGAGTAATTTAGACTCTGAAATTAAAAAAAAAAAACGTATAATTGTAACAACTTTTGCAATCCTTTTTGCCGCCTGCTTAACAACGCAGCATATCAGCCATTGATGAAATTGTTGAGAGAGCAAAGAATCGTGGAAACACAATCAGAAAAGTTGTTAAGGATGTCGGTATATCGGTTAGCTAATACTATTAAAGTTATTTAAAGTTTTCGGACATGAAGTGTGTTTAAACGAAATTCTTTGCAAAATTAATGATTTCTTACTAAAGCCTTTTTAAAAATTTTTGGCTAAATATAACTTCTTAATCAGGCCTCAGCTATCGCATTCACTAGATTAGACTGCAACTGTTTTCCTGTTCCCAAGATTAAAGAGAACCCTGAAAGGAAAACATTTTGTAACGATTGAAGAGATAAAAAGTGTATCACTGAGGGAGCTCAAGAGCATACCAAAAAGGGCATATCAGAACTGCTTCGAGGTTAACTAAAATCTCCTTCACAAATGTTTTATAACTGAAATTCAAAATTCACCTTATTTCTTGAGCAGACCTCGTATATTCAAAGATAATTTAAGTCCTTCAACACTTATCAAGCAGCTTATTAACTAAATATATCAACACTATTATTAATGGCTTCACCAAAAAGTTTCAAAATTTAGTACCCACGGTTTTCAGATTCGGTGTAAATATTTAATGAAAACTTAACTGTTATTAATATTTCAAGTTGGATTCATCACTCCATTGACCATTCATTATATTATTTTATTACACAAACTTATTTGAATAAGTTTCAGTGGCTGGGTTTTACCTCAATTATTCGTTGTTCTTTCTCACTCGGCAACCTACAATTATGTTCATACATCAAGCGCGAAATTGAAGAGCACTAAAACAACAACAACAACATGCTTCAGAAAAACATAAGTCGGCATTAAAAATGTTGGTAAGAGAAAAAAAAAAACATGAAATCGCTTTAAAAAACGTTAACAAATAACTGCATTGAAAATAAATAAAATAAAAACTATATAAAAAATTTACTAAACAGCTGGATGATTTCGATATGAAAACGATTTTATTAAAGAGGATGAATTTGAAAATAACAAACAATAATTATATAAATGAAGCACAAACTCAACACTTTAAGTTTTGTTGTGCTAAATTGGAAATAAAGATTTTAACCAATAAAATTTACAAGCAGTTCCAAATTTTATTGCCGCTTTCAAATGGTTTGTGTTTGGAAAATTTAATTATATTTATATTAATAATCGTAAAACCATGAATCGATTAGGTTTTTATGAGTGATATGAAATTAAAAGGCAATAAAGCAGCTTGAAAAAGTTATTAAGTGCTGTAACACATCGAAGGGATTCGTTATTTGGAGTAAAACAAAAGACGAACTTTATCATGCAGACTGCCAGAACTTGTGCTGGAAATTTTAATATTAAATTGTTTGTGTATTTAAATTTAATGTTTTTAAAATAAAAGCTATTTAACGTAAAGAAACTATTATTAGTTGAGAACTCATAATATTAATTCCTGAAAGAACTGAATCTGAGTAGAGAGGTCACGATTAATTATAATCGTTTATTTTGTTTCAATGAATGAGAGATTTCCCCTGATTGGTGTCGTCAAATTAAACGAAGATGAATAAACTATTTTCAAGAAAGCTGAGAAGAGTAAATAATTAGAAAAGAACAACAAAAAACATAATCCAAACCAATACTTTTGAAATCAATCGCAAGTTGAATAAAATACAAATAAGAGTTTCGATGCGTATCGAGTGCTGTAGTTTCTTCCCTGTACTATCTCTCTAGCTAATTTACTTCGCTAGTGATGTAAACTTAAATAAAATAAGTAAATAGTTATTTTATATTAAAATAATTTTTAAAGCGAACAATAACTTACAACCAACATTTTGAGATAAATAAATTTTGTTTTTTTTATTCATAAAAAATATTGCTTTCGGAACTCAAAAATAATGGAACGCTGTTTTTTTTCGTATTTAAGGCAAATCGCTGCATAGCTTGGGATTCGAAAAAAATTACTAAATAATTCTGTAGTTTCTAAGGCGGTAGTGTAAAATTTCTGACACTTTTGATGTGGGAATAACAAATTTTTTTGAGGTTAGATTTTTATATCTAGAAGGTCACTAAAAGTCTCGTAGGATGTATTCGACTAAAAGTTTGTATTAAAAATTTTTCAAATATTTTACTTTTATTAAAACCAAAAGCAATTGAAATCCTATTCCAAGCTACCGAATTATTTTCACTTTTCTTCACCATCCCTCCCACTGTGCAGAATAGTTAATTAGATTCCGCCTGGCAACGCAGCTGAATAAATAATGTTCAATAATTCAAATCTATTTCTTTTAATTTATTTATAAAAGAAAGCATAACAGCAAAAATTATATTCATAATGTTTGAGATTTTCCTCAATAATTAACAAAATTGATGTCGTAATAAAATGTCTTCATAATTTTGTTTTAGCAGTTGAATTGTCTTACTCATGCAGTTGTATGCTATTCTCAACTTAAACTGTTTAATTTATGATAATTCAAGTCATGTTACCAGCATTATTTTTTTTCTGAAGTCGTAATATAAAATTTCATATGTATTTTTATCTGGGAGACTTTTGTTTTTGTGTTGATTATTTGAAGATTTTATGTAAAAATTCAATCAAAAGTGTAGACAACAACAGTTCCTTAATTAGGGTTTGTGGGAAAAAAGTAATGTTTTGTCACAATTTATGATTAGTGCATACAATAGGTGTGTTCCAGGTGAATAGCAAATTAGTACGAGCTCTCATATATCAGTCCGAAAGCGTTCCAGATAATAATTTTTGTAATGAAAGAGCAGTATTTTTTATTTCCTATAAAAAGTTTCAAGACCTTTTTGTTTCTGTTATTTTGGACTAGAATTAAATTATCAGCTGTTTTTGCTTAGATGTGAATATCTAGAAGTAAAAAAAGTAATAAAATAAGAAAAGAAAGTGTTTATTTAAAAATTTAGTAAAAAGCAAAATATACATCTTTTTAAGGAAACTTGAAGTTTTTTTTATTTATCCCTTTCCTTTTATATAAAAAAAATGCTTAAGTTGCTTTTAATTTTTTCTAGTTTTTTTCATCATGACTTTTTATTGCTGTTGCAATTTTTTTTTATGATCGTATACGCTTTGATCTAAGATCATTTAAATAAAGTTTTATTTCAAACGTAAGCAGCGTTAATGGTTTCTTGCATTCCAGTATCTTTGGACTATTTGAACAAATTCAGAGAGCAACTTTCTTTTCAAAAGTTCGGCATGGAACAGACCTATTATATTTGAGTAGACCTTTCAAGATTCAAATTCACTTAATGCTGCTTTAATTTATGGACAAAATTTTTTGTTAACTGCTTTCGATATATTCTGAAAGTTGTACTATAAAAAAAACTTACATTTTTATTTAAAAAAAAAATTTCAGAAAATAATCCATCATCTAATCTTCTCACATGAAGACGTTACATAGGAAATGAATCATATTTCATTGGAATTAATTCACAATTTTTTATTTTATTTACAATTAAATGATGATTCCTCATTGACAAAATATATGACATCAAATCAACGGCCAAGTCCGCCCACAAAATCCGCGTTGTATTTCTTCCCAACTGCCACCGGAGCAGCTGTTATCCAACTACATCAACGTTTATGAGGACCAAGGTCGTTATAATAATTGTTGCAAATTACTAATATGAAAATAATAAGCCACGCTTAAGATCAAATCTATGAATTTACAAATTTCTAATAAAAAATTAATTTTTAAAAATTTATTTTAAACTCAATTTCAAAATATAGTTTACTAATTTCTAGACTGCAACACCGTTTCATCAGATTCAGTTTTTTTTCTATTTTTGAAGCTGAACTAGACAAGAATTAAATATTTTAATTGGATGTCTAATATTTTGTTATGAGTTTTATTTCAAAGATTTTCTCTATAACCTTGAAGTCGACAAAAGTTTTCTCCCAGTGTGATCTACTGTTTATAAATTATTGTGCGATTAATCCCACTGTTTGCTTTATTGTTAACCTACCTTTTCATGGGTTAAATTAAAACATTAAAAAGCATTAACTAAATGACCACCTTTTAATGATTATAAAACTACACTAACAACTAATTAATTTAATGTTATTTTAAAAAATAAGCAAAAACTAAACAATAAAATATTGTGCAATTATATTGAAATCAAGTGTACTGCGCACCAGAAGTCTGAAATTATGTAGGAAACAATTAATAATAAAACAATTATTAACAATTGCAAAAGAAAAGTCAGCAAAAGAAATACGTGCACGTTCTTTGATAAATTAAAAATTTCAAAACCTTGCAGATATAATATTTTTCAAAAAGTAAATATGTTTTACAATTTATATTTTGTAAAGCATATATTTTTTTTATTCAGCAGTAACAAATATTCCCTTTAAAATAATATAAAAATCATTTTAGTGTATTTTTTCTAAACAAGTAGACCTAAGTTTGAGTGTTATGGGCGGGTCTTATTTATTGTTTGTGAGCAATTAAAATATTTTGAAATATTACGACAATATGACATGCGGTGAATCCTCCTCCAAATTTTCAAAGTTTTCTAGAGATTTTCTTTAGAATACTCAGCATCTATCTGTCTTTGGCCTAATCTATCCATGAAAGTAAATAAGATTACTAACATGTAGAAAATGGGCGTTTGCCCTGCTTTTCAAATACTGCATCATTAATTACCAGTTATTCAAACTTGTTCCGTCATATATTTGTCCAGTCTGACATTTTACATAAAGAAAATGTTAAATTTTTCAAATTAACTAGTTGCAAGTGGATTCTAGCATTTCAGAAATAAATGCATAAATTAATTAATTAACCCACACACTGCGATTTGAAGTTCTTTTTTTTTCTTTCCAAATAGTTTGTTTATAAAACTGGTTTAGCTTTAATTGGAAATCAATAAACAAAAATAAAATAGTTCAATCTATTTCTTTATTAAATTTCTTAACACGCTGTTATGGTCAATGACAACGAAGTGTGGTTTTGCAAGACAAACAAAAAACATGCAAACGTGCATCCATCCATCCACCCATCCATCCACCCATTCATTCAACCAACCAACCAAACATTTACCTGCACTTGTGATTAAACAGCAAAATAAATAAATAAATAGAAAAAAGTTGGGTTGTAGCGTGTATTTTTTTTCTTTTATTTTTTCTTAAAATTTTTTTTATCAAAATTTCTAGGCACTTGCATTTCTTTAGTGGCGTTGGTTGGCTGTAAAACAATTGCTGGTGGGGGTTTTTGGATGGCTGGTTGGATAGATGGATTAATACATGGATGCTTGTTTTTTCTTAAGATGCCGTTTATTGCTGTGAATATTCTTGTTGTTGTTGTTGTTGTGGCTGCCTCGAATGTTGACGGGTGTGTTGTTTTATTTGTTTTAGCCACTGCCTTAGTTGTTTTATAAATCTGCTGGCTTGTTTTTGAGGTTTGACCACTAGCATTTTTTAAGCCTAAATAATTACAAACAAGTTGCGTATTTTAGCTTTTTTTTCTTCTCATCTCATTACAAGTTTATGAATTAAAGCAATTTGTTTACGTAAGTTTTTAATGTTAATTCAAATGCAGAGGCAACTTAAACTATTCGACATTAATGAATTACATGTAACCAGCGCGAATGAATATCTTGAAATATTGATCAAGAATGGGTCTTAATGGATATGAGGTTGCAAACTTTAACCTAATAATCGCTTTGGATTGAAAAAACGTATCGATATATTTATATATTGTATCTTAGAATATTTTAAGTTTCGTGTTGTTATAATAAAGTGATTTTCTAAAGTAGAAATTCATATGGAATTACTTTTTTCTATATTAAATCCAATTAAAACGAATTGGCGCCATGTTAAATTCAAATATTCGAAGATACAGGGGAAGGTCAATATTAAGTTTAGTATTCCATTCATGCAGCAGAACAGAACAATTGTTTTCAAACGCCGCTACACTTTCATCATCACTACTCATGCGTATATTTGCTTATAGCCGGTTATTGATATATGAGAACTATACAAATAGCAAACCTAATTCCATATTTTATTTTATAATTAAGCGAGGTCTGTTCAAAACTACGATACATTTTCAAATATCGTGAGTCACGTACATTCGATTATTTCTGTTGTTTTCAACTAATTAACATGATTTTATTTTGGAGGTAATTGAGGAGATAAGGACTGAATGGGTGGAAAAGCTCGGAAGTGTTTCGAGGATTAAAAAAAAAACGGTGGTATTATAACTGTGGGTACAAAACAGAAATTGGTTGATAAATTAATATTTAAATGTTATACCTGCCTGATAAAGAATGTTTTCTTTACCCCTTGGCGGCCAACACTCGCCGCATTATGCTGGAAAAACTCTTCAAACATCGGACCTCCACCTTACACCACCTCCGAGACAGTCGCGTCGGTCATGTTTGTATTATAATGCCAGAAAATTATTTCTCGTATATAGGAAATTTATGTCAATTCAAAATATTCATCGTGGTTTTTTACCATTTTAAATTTCTATACCTCTGTAAAAAATACCCTGTACAATATACGAAGTTGTCATACAAATTATTTGCTGACATAAAATGTACATAAATTTTGCAACAAAGTTAAAGGAAATATAATAACATGACACAAAATATATAATTATATCCTACATCAGTTGAAATTATTAATAATTTTTTATGAGAGATAAAAATTGTCTTCCTCTATTAATTTAAAAACGTTACGAATAAATCATAAACAACAATCTTTTACTAAGATTGTATTCGCATAATTAAAATAGAAGATTTAATATGCGTCTTGAACGCATACGCATTCCCTGAATGATGATAATTCAATTCATTCGAAAGAAAGTTTGTAATAAATAATAAAGTAAATAAAGTAACATTAAAACTTAAATTATGTGTGTGTGCGTGCGTGTGTTTATATATACATTTACACATACACTTTTTATTAAAGTACAATTTTCTTCACAAGAAATTAATGCAAAAACACGAAAAACCAGCTCCCTTTTTCTCAATACAATTGCCTGTACGAATACGTGGATATAAAAATACTTAAAGTAATTATATTTGTAAACAAGCTTGTACATGAATAAACATGCTTAAAATAATATGTTGCAGTAAAAACAAAGTCCAAAGGAAATTATACGCAAAAATCAAAATACAAAAAGAAAAGATCGTCAAAATAAAACTCCCAACACGAGCAACTCTTACTTGCATTGTGTGTCTTGGTTGTCGTTTCATATTTATTACTCAAATAGAAAATTTATAATTATATACATAATTATTTTCCATGTTTTGTTTCATGTTACTGTAAGATGACAATGTGAAATTTTGTTAAAAATCATTTTCATGTTAAGCCACTTTTTAATTCATAAAAATAAAAAACTAAATCGTGGGCTTAAGGTACAATTGCATGGTGATACTCAAAGATGATGGATGTTAATTTCAGTCATGATACTGGAAACAAAACTATCAAAATAAAACTTAATTTTTGATTACAACATCAGCAAGAAAATAATTATTCCCACTTGGCCATTTATTTACATAATGAAACTTAAAATTTATAACCACTTTTGGCGCTGAGTTGTGCGTACTCCAAAATAAGAAGCCGTAACTGCTGGACTTAGAAATTAAAAAAGAGCCTAAACTTTAAAAAATAATTTATTTATATGTCTGTATGTCAGTAGATCTGCTGTTGTTAAGAGTCTTCAGGTTACGTAGAACTCTTAAGTAAAATATGAAAATCTTGCGTGATAGAATGGAATTTAAAAGCTTCTAAAATAAATAGATTAAAGTACGAGGTGTGTTCAAAAATAAGTTATATTTTAATTTTATTCAAGAGGTATTTTCTTTATTCATTAATTTCTATTTTTACCCCCTCAAATTAAACTCCCTCAGCAGTAACACAATTGGGCCAGTGTTGTTTCCAATCCTCGTAGCACTATTGGAAATGTCCTTCTTGCCCAGCGATCTTCAATCGTACTAAATCATCGTCCCCTCATGAGTCTTCTCAATGTTAGAAAGAGAAAAAATTGCAGGGGAACGAAATGCAACGAATACGGTGGCTGAGGCAGGATTAATGAGTCGAAAATTTAAATCTAATGCCGGACATGTTCAAATTGCTCGCTAGGAAAGATTTCCATGTACAGGAGTGTGTTAGTAAAAATGATGGTGCTCCAAATACTAGGAACGCATATTTCTCAAATTTCTTTATTTTACCGCTTTGACATTATCGTGATGTAAAACTATTAAATGTTTTTCCACACTTCCAGGTAATTTCTTTGCAGTTTCTCCAATTGATTTCTCCAATTGATATTCCGTCATGCTCGGCAACTTCTCTAAGAACGATTTTCCATAACAATTTACTTTACTTTTGTAAAATTGTCATCGTTTGTTGATGTAGTGGCGTATCCAGAAGGAACGCCATCATCCACATCTCCTCTACTCTTTTTGAAAAGCTTTTTTATTTTACTGAATAACCGCACGACACTGGCAACATTTCAACTGCTTTTGAGCACTTCATTCCATTTTTTACACAACATTTTTAGCAACTTCCTTAAACTACATTTGTTGACAGCAGTAATCAACTGAATATGTAAACACTTGAACTATTATGACGCTCACAAGAAAAGCAAAAACGAAAAGCAGAACTCTTTCGATATCGTCAAACAGGCAGTAAATTTACTGAAGTGATTTTTAAGAAGTTTCAGGCCGTTTATTGATTCTAATGAAAAGAAGTTATACGGGTACCCAGAAGCCCGCATTAGGGTTAAGCATTGCCATGGTTTTAATCTGTTTACCTCGTGTAATTCTAAATATTTCCCTCCAAAATTCATCTGTGCTAAGTATTGTGTTTCAAAAGATAAGTTTCATTAACTAAATTATATTTTAAAAATGGGTCAAAGCTAATTTACATTTGATCGAAATTGAAGACTTTTACCTTTCGCACAAACAGTGTAAATGATGCTTAACATTTCCTTCATTTTGATATTTTAATTTCACAAACGATTTGTAATTTTTTCCATATGACTCGTTTTCAAGAAAAAAAAACTCAAGCGTTAAAAAAAAAATTAAAAAAAAATTACTTCGCACAAGTCTTGCCTTGTTCGTCGTATGTGGTGTTAAGAGTTTATTAAGGCTGGAGCTTGAATAAATAATTTCGTTTATAATGGCGCTCATTTATTCTTATCACCAACATCTCGCAATAAAGTTGTTGTTTGAAATTTTTAATATATTTTTTTGTGGTTGCTTTTTTGCATAATTAAAGGTGGCTGAACTTTAGCGAATTGCTTGGAATGATTTCTGTTGTCGAAATGTCTTTTTATTTCTTTCAAACAAAACAAAAAGTCATCTTTATTTTTTAACAGTGGTTATACTTTAGTTTGCTGAATTGAAAAATTAAATCGGTTAATTACTTTTTTTGAAGCGTTTTGGCTACAAGTCATTTGGGCATTTTGATTTATATATATATATACATATTTAAGGAACCGCAATAAAGAATCTATAAAATAATAGACGAACGCTATAAATATATTTAATCTGCAATTCAAGAGCAATTTCCATCAAGTGCTTCAAGTGAACCAAAGAAATTTGCAAGAATCGAATCGATTCATTGGTAATTGTTTTTTGCATATATGCATATTTACACTTACATGCCTATTTGAATAAATTTGCTCGCAAGGATTTTTTTATACTTAAGCATAGTTTTGCTTATGTGATAACTCTTGTATCTATGCAAATACTTAAAGCATACTTTTGCATGTATGCAAATTTGTGCATATATGCATATTTTCGCTTATATGCACTCTTTTTCTTATGTGCATGTATTTCCTTATATGTATATTTTTGCTTATATGTATTTTTTCCTTCATATGAATTTTTTTCTAATGCTCATATTTTTGCATATATGCATATTTTCGCATATATGCATTCTCTTGCATGTATACATAAATATTTTTACATATTCATGGACGTTTAAAATTTTTAATATTAAAAATAGCGCATTGAAGTTTAAAATCATGATCCTCTTTAACAGACAAACATAAATCGCTGATTTGCAAGAAAAATTAAACATATAAATGGGTTTGGAGGCCGCTCAGTTAAGAAATTAAATTAATATTTAACAGATAAAAATCTGTAAGCAAATGAAATTTATAAGTTACAACGTATTAAAATATATAAGACTTTATAAAATTAAAAAAAAAAATTAATTCTGAAACACATGAGAACAGAAATCCGACAAATTCTTTTAAACTCTTCCAAAAAGTCTCCAATTTGTCATTTAATCTTTAAACTAAATAACAAGTTTTTTCTAGATCTTTTGATTAGATCTCTTGATTAGCTGATATTAAAAAGAAAAATGATTTGTGTTCAGCTGATATTTAATTAAATGCTTATCAACTTTTAATATAAATTAAAAAATCCACATGTAACATCTTTTCGATTGAATAGCCAGCACAGCTTAACCTTGGACAACAAGTTTCATAAAATGTACATTGAAATAAATAAAAACAACAAAACCAACAACAAACTATTATCTTTTGTAAATGATCATTTTCCGTAAAACTCTTGAAACAGCAGACGTCAATGAAAAAATATTTATACACACATTTTAAAGACTTTAAACGAGTACCGGTTACAACTACTTATTAAAGGCAGGTGATTAAAATAAATATAGAAAAAAATTTTAGAAAATAAATGCACAAAATGGTTGAGATGTATCTTCTTTTATTTTACTGCCAGTTGTTGTTTATTATTTTCAATAAAGTGGGAAGTAAAATAATACAAAAATATTTATCTGACGGCAAAGAAACTTTTAAGGTCATTTCATGGAGGAGGTTAAACAAGTGGATAAAATTAAAAAAAAACAACTGCAATTTTTCATGAATAATGGAAAGGATTTCGTTTTTGCAAGTTTTTACATTTTGAATATTCGAAAGCTGGTAGGATGGGTTTTGAAAATGTTTAGCTAAAATGTAAGTTTCAACAAATTTTATGTTTTTCCATTAACAAGAATTAAAAATTGTATTAAGAACTACAGTCGTTTTTGAAATCAAATTAAAGGGAAAGTGTTGGCGAAACCTTGAAACTATTGAATTTCATTTATCACGACGCCTGTTGCGGTAGTGAATCGAAGCGTTTACCGAATGTTATAGCATTCAAATTAATTGTTATAATTTAGTTTTCAACTCAAGTACAGGAATTAAAATTAAATTGGGTGGGGAAACATCTCCCTTGAACCCAAAACATACAAGTGCATGCAAATTTTGAATCATTTGCTTATTATTTTTACAAAATTCGTTTCTTTATCATATATATTTTTAAAATTGAAATCCTGATTAATGCTCAAAACATAAACACGGTGTCTTTAGCTATGTTTGATTAAGAAGGTCAAAGTTTAGCACTTAGGATAGTAGTAGATATCTTTTTATTCCACAAATTTTGAATAATAGAGGTAACGTTCAATACAGAAATGAAAAGTGTTTTTGGTTTGGTGTCTTGTTTCAAAAGCATAACTCAATACACAAAAGAAGTATTTTTGCTTTGACACTGAAAACATAAATTGGAAAAATAAGTTAAATTTACAAAATCTAAACTGTCAGGCGCCAACGAAATGCATATAGACATTGCTTAACCACCCAACAAATAAATTTCATATCAAAATCTTAGTCTTAATAAAGAAAGGTCACATTCAGCACACAAATTAAATGTTATTTTGCTTTACCATTCGAAATATATATTTTAAATGAGATTTACAAGAGAAGTGTATTTTTGTTTAAATATATCGATTAACAAGGGTAACGTTCAATACGCAAAGGAGTGTCTTACTGCTTTGCATCTTGATTAAAAAGGGTAACGTGCAACAAACAGAAGAAGATATAATTTTTTTATCATCTTGATTAATAATGGTAACGTTCATTACACAAAAGAATAAAGTTGTTTACCATCTTAATTAAAATGAGTGACGGTTTAACACACAAAACAATCCTTTTTTTTATTTACCATCTTGGTTAAGAAATGTAACGTTCAATACACAAAATAATTATCTTTGGTGCTTTACCATCTTTATTAGCGATAACATTCAATACACACAAAAGGGCAGTTTTCTTTCACCATCTCGATTGAGAAGAGAAAGTATAAATAACGTTCAATACACAAAAGAAGTAAATTTTTCCGTTGCTATTTTTAATAAGAAGGTTAACGTTCAACACGCAAAAGAAAAATGTGTGTGCAGAACCATTGAAAATCTAAACTAAATAAAAAAGGGTTGTGTTCCATACACAATATCTCATTCTTAAGAAGAGACACGTTCAATACACAAATGAGCACGCTTTTTACTTCGGAATTCTAACTTTTTGTTTTAAAATCTGGATTAAGAAAGATAACGTTCAATAGACAAACATGAAGTGACCTTATGTTTCAATCAAATTTACCAAAGCTGCGTTATATATTTCGCTCTCTTTTTTATTTAAGATTTAAAAAAATATGGGAATCATCCAATCAATAATATGTTCTTCTGTTATAAAACACTCCGGACTAATCTTGTGATCTTAATTGGAAAACAAATTTGATATATTTTCGAAAAAAAATATATATAAACAAAAAAGTTTTTTATTGATACTGGCAACAATTCATAAGCGGCAGATAACGAAAACTAGAAAAGAATTAATTAACTTTGTTTCAATAAAAATTTCAATTTATTTTCCAAAATAGTAAATCAATCAGAGTATATTTTTATAGTGCAACAGTTTTTCAGCGTATAAAATGATCTTAAGAAATAAATTATTCCACTAGATACGATGTTGTTAACCGCAGATCGTTGGCGAATTTGTTATTGTAAATTTGTTCTGTTTTTTGTTCTTCAAAAATTTCGTGCGAATATAACAAAATTTAGCAAACCAGCTTTTGACTCACAGTCATGTTAATTCGATAGACCAATAAAACAAATGCCACTGCATTTTATAATGGTTGCCTTTTTCTTCTCAATAATTTGTTTCAAATTATGGTTAAAAGAACTAGTTTTAGAAGGTGCTGCGCTGTGGCTGGTTGCTTTCATGTGTTAAAGAAACATTTTTTCGCAACTCACCTTGAATCTGTGTTGCTTTGTGAAGTGTTGTTTTTGTTGTTGTAATGCAAAAATCCAAGCTATTAAATAAATTAAACAGTATTTATTGTTGTTGTTGTTGTTGTTATTGTTAACTTTTAAAAATTCTTTTCAAGTATAAGCGCACTATTATTGAAAAAATGACTTTGAAATAATAATGGAATATATTTTTTTATTATAATATTTTTTTGCAAAATTATTTAATTTTAATAATTTTTTCAAGCATAATTTTCATTCGAAATTAACTCTTTTCGCTGGCTGCTTATTTTTTGAGAGCACTCATATTGATTTTGGAAAAAATTTCATTTTACTAAATAATTTTTATTGCCAAGAAGCAGACGCGCCACGAAAGTTGGTTTCTGATTTTTTTTCTACTTCTTTAAATTTCAATACATACACTCAGTAACAGCAAAAAAATGCAGACAAACTAGTCTCGAAGTTACAAAGCCAGACAAACACACTCTTTGGTCGATATAAAACGAATTGGAAACACAAAACCAACCGCTTTCAGCCCAAGTAACGTTTCAACGTATTCAACAGTCGCTCAACAACTAAAACTTTGAATAAAGAAAAAAGCATCATTTGGATCAATCCCAACCAGCTACCAGCATTAGTCGTACCGACCGCTGGTTATTAACAATTTCTTAATGTGCTCTCACAATTATTTTGCAAGCATTTGCCTGGAGTATTTGCGGTTGCAGGTGCTGAAACTTTGAAGCTCCTGAGTTTGAGAAAAACCAGTTTTTGTGCAAAATTTCTTGCAGAGAGAGAGAGGAAAATGTACTTCTTTCAAATCTGGCTGCTAAATTCACAATAAAATTGTACTAAATTTGTACTAAGTGTATGATGTTGTTGCTGTTGTTGTTGTTATTGCTCTAAGAATTTATGAATGATGTGGTATTTGATTTGAATAAACAATGAAGCCGTAATGAGACTCAAATGCCTTCTGTATTTTTCTCGTGTTGATGTAAATTTCTTCATGTAAATTTCTTCAAGTTTGTTGTTCAAGTCTTTTGTTTTTACTCGTGTTGTCTGCAAAATGCTGATTAGCTGCCCTTTAATCAACTGTTGCTGCGAAATTAATAAAACTTTCAATGTTTTCTTTCGAAATTATAATGTTTCTGTTAAGTGTTGCAATTCTCGATATTTTATGTCTGTTTCTGCTTTCTTCTTTCACTTTTCTAATTTGTTTCTTTTTGCGTGTGTTTAAAATTGTTTTGTTGTTAAATTGTGCTTCAGAATTGCAAAGTCATTGGATATACTTTGATTTGCAATTATTGGAATTTTTCTCTAAGTACTTTAACAATTTTCTGATTGCATTATTGATTTATGGCTTTCTGGTGATGCACATATTCAATGAAAACAATGCAACATCTATAAAATATAGTGTCTTGAACTTTGGTTATTGCAAAAGTTTGTTTTTTCATTAATTATTAATGAATATCAGCACGAAATTAATTGTTTAATTAAATAAGCCCAAATATATGATAAATTGTTTTTGATTTTGTAATGGGAGAAGGAAAGTGTAAAAGCCAGTCTAATTGCTTCTCAAGTAAATTGCCTTAACAAAAATTCATTAATTAAAGGAATTATTATTTTCACTTATAAATTCAATTTGAATTTTCAAATAAAACAAAATAAATCAATTTTAAAAGTATACAAGCTTATTCTTGGTTTAATGAAACAAATGCTAAAACTGAAAATTTCACAAGAGGTACCTCTTTGTAAAAGAAATCGACTTTTTAAAAATTTAGTTAGAAATGGCTAAAATTTTAAAAGTAAAGAAGCTTATTTTGCATTATAAATTATCGTATGTTGTTTATTATAAAACAAATGCCAACATGCTTGAAGTTGCATGTGTTAAATGTTTTGCCAAACCTATTGTAATAATAGGGTGTGTTATTTAATGAAAACAAATCACACAAGTTGAACGCCCTACTCATAACAGCTGACAAATATAGGGTGTTCTTTATAGAGTGATAAAACCTTGAGTTGACATCACTGTTTTATTTGACCGACCATTTAACAGCTGATAGTTGCTTTTTGTATAGTTTGCTTTGACATTTCATTATGGATCGGCTTACACCCGAGCAACGCGTGTAAATTGTGGGAATTTTTAATCAATATAATGGTTCTGTTCGTCGAACTTGTCGTGCACTTCGTCCATTCAAAATTTTATTTTCCGATCAAGACTATTTTTGGTTGAATGGGTATGTAAATAAACAGAATAGTCGCATTTGGAGTGAGGCGAATCCACAAGCTTTTGTCGAAACACCAGAAAATGACTGTTCGGTGCGCTTTATGGGCTGGCGGAGTCACTGACTCATATGTCTTCAGAATGTTACTGTTTGTGAAAATTGGCGTTCCAGATTGCGCTTTGTACGCGCCAGCCGTGGCGGCCACATAGCCGAAATCATATTTAAACATTAATTCCATTAAAATTTTCTATCCAATAAAGACCGTTTTATTGATATCAAAAATATATTATTATGTTTTATTATGATTTAAACTTGCATCACTCTATAAAAAACACCCTATAGACCAGTTTGATCTACAATTTGAAAAATAATAGAATAATAATTGATATTCATTTAATTGTAAGTTCTCGAGCGCTTATAAACGTGATTATTAGTAAATTCGATTTAATTAATTAAGCGTATTATTTTCAACACATAAACAAATTCCAATTTATAACAATTCGATTAAAAAACTGGAGCTGAACAATTTTTTTTAAATTGTAAAATATCAATATGATTGAATTTTGTTGCATCATTATTTGAAATGTGTCCGACAATTTTGTTGAATTTCATATAGATTTGAAACTATTTTTATTTTTTTTTTTTTTTATAATCGATAAAGATATATATGCATATTTTAGACTATTTATTATCACTAAGATGACGACGGACTCTTATCAATTCACAGAGAGGCTGCAAGCCTCTACGAAAAAACAAAATATATGTTACAGTGCCATTAAAAGAACTTGATTTCCATGACCATCAACCATTAAAAAAAACCCACAAGAAAATTACAAATATTTTCATATAAAAATCCACTTACAGCGCAATGCCATAATTACAATCATGATCGATGTAAACGATCATCGTCATCTTGAACATGATTTCAATAATAACTTTCCATTTTTAAAACAACAAACTTAAGCAAATAGACTCTTAAAAACTCATGTGTAATTAAGGGGCTTTTTCCTTTTCTTATATTTAATACCTCGCACACACACACGCACACACATTTTCCATACAGAAAATATAAATAAAAAGAAAAAAAAACTAAATGGGCAGCCAGTAAGAGAGAAAAAAACATATAAAAATAAAAACAAGAATAAAAGAAATGGGCAGGCACTCACTCGACTAACTCAACATGCAACATGTTGCAAATTATTCAACTATACGAGAGCACCACTAATTTTGGTTAGCTTAAATGCAACAAACCGTTATGGATTTTATTATTAAATCTGTTTTAAGGCAAAAAGTAAATCGCGAAAGAAAGAAAGAAGAATATATTAAACAAGAAATATTATTGCAACATCGGCGCATTTATTTATTTGTAGAAGTAAATACCAGTTGGAATACAATTTATTTATTATAAAGCATTCGAACTCTTCTTCGAAACTCAAGTTACAGTGGGCGAGCGCAGCTGTAAAAAGGTAAATCTTCTAGGAGTTGTATCTCCCAGTGTCTAAAGGATGTTTACATATTTTTGGCATGTCGAAAATCATCATGAGTCATAAAAAATTTTATTATGATTGATGGGCTACGATTCGTAAAGCGTGTTATTCACAAAGACATGACAAATAGTTTCTTTTTTTTAAGATGCGTATTTTTTAGTTTTTATTTAATAGAAGAAGTTTTAATATTTAGCAAATTTGTGTAAGAAATACATGTGCATTTTATGCCGCCAAACAGAAACGAAAGCATCAAATCTTTTCACATCCGTCATATGCACTGCCTTCATAGCCTTCTAGGCAAATGCAAGCGGCAAGCTTACGTCCGTCTTTTTCGCCATTCACGCATTTAGTATTTTTACCGCAAGGATCTTGAGCACATATATCATCATCGTTAGAATCCGGAGAACCTTCACAAGAATATAAGAAAACCAAAGCTAGTAGAAATAACACCAGTGACATCTTTCCGAAATTCATTTTTCCTTTAAAAATTCAGTCCCGTAGTCCTTCGTAGTTTAATAAGCAATACTTTTAGATAACAAATGAAACTATTTAATTGTGTGGGGGCTTTTATAGCTAAAATCTGTCTAACAATAACTCAATTCAAAAAAATATTTCATTGAAAACATTAAAAGAAAATATTTGGTTTCGACATTCTATCTCTTTGTTCAAAACATATGTATTTACGTAAGTAGTTCCGCATATCGCGCACTTTGATATAGAAAGGCCGTAACTACCACTTTATAACCATTTAAGATTTTATAGCCGCAGTTCTGTAACCATATTTCCAATTGGTTAAATGTTTACTATTTTCCAAATATTCAAAATCTCGAGAACATAACTCTACGTTCTTAAATTAAACAACTTTGTTTTTACAAGTGGTTTTATTGAAATATTTTTAATCAACCGATCTGCAGGTGGACCTTGAAGTACATACCAGTTGGAAGAGTAAGCGGATTTGTGTACATTTCTAAAAACTTTTGGGTAAATTTACAGTTCAAATAAATTCATTATAGATTTGGAATTTGAATTATTGATTTTATATTCATTTTACGCTTGTACACTTGTGTATATATTGCAGTTGTGCTGCTAATGAAGGGTACAATCCCGGTTGGAACCTTAATCGAACAAGACCGTATTCTCTATAATTCACAATGACAAATTGTCATATTGAGCCAATACAATTATTTTCACATATCAATTGTTTTTTTTTTTCATTTCAATCATATTTACATTAATTCCGCAAAGCTTAAAAGCTTTTCTGCAGACAATAAGAAAATCAATCTCAATACAACTTTTATTACTTGCCACGCCTTCAATTCAGAAAGAGAGGGAAACTCAACATTAATTTAATTATTCAACCTACACAGCACAGCAGAACACCTGTTTTCGAAGGCCGTTACGCTTACAACACCCATACTATTGTGTATTTATTGTTTATTACCAGTTCTATTTGAGTGTCATAACTGATTCTATTTACAGAATAATAAGCAACATGTTTAACAAACCTTATTTCAGTGAATACATTTTTCCAATTTCGATAAAATACTTATTCCAATAGGTTTTCATAAGTTAGTAAATATTAAATTAAATTTAATTAACCCTTTAGATAACACAAAATACCTTCAATACTCTGCTATTGTGAATTTTGTGGGAATGAGTTGTTTGGGATCAAAATTATAATCCCATTCTTAAAACAAATCGTGAGCATTTTGGGAGTAACAGTTTCTATTGTGAATTGCTTATGATGAATAGTAGTTTACATTGTTTATAATCTGTTACCTGTTTATGAATAAATTTTGGTAAAAAAATATAAACTGATTGAAAAAGCTTAGCTGCGTTTTGTCGTTCTCTAGCAGAAGCAGCAGTTCTAAATTAAATTGTAGAGGAGATACTTGCATAGATGTGAATTACCTCCGTTTTCGTTAACAACGACAAAGTTAAAAATAGTACTGAGTTGAGTACGTTTATAAATCAATTGTTGTTTACAGATGGCAGTTTAAATAACGATGAATTCTGTTGACCATATTTGAGGTAAATTTTCTCTTAGTAGAAATGGTTTTCTTTTTGAGATTTTGGCGAAGGCCAGCTCTTAAATTGGAGAGACTTTGCTGAAGAATTTTGCTAAATCCAAATTTTTTCCGTTTGAAACCTTTTGGTCATGCACAGCTGCCCCACCAGACAATCAATTAAATGGTTCTCGTTCCAATTAACACTTGTTAGGAATTTATTTTGTAACATAAATCGCAGATAAAAACATTAGCGTTGCCATATTTATTAAGTTAAGTTAAGCTTTGTAATGGGAGAAAATCTGGGTAGAAAATAAGAGACCGAGAATATTTTCATGGGAGTAGGGATGAGTACTAGAAATTTCGTAATTGTTTAAAACACTAATTTAGTTTTTAGTTTTTTATATTTCTCATGAAAGAAGTCCAGGTATATTACAATTCCATGTGATATATTTTATTATTAATTAATTCATTGAATATCGCTTTTTGTAGTAAAATAACCACTGTAGAGCTGCAGCAATATGTGTTAAATTGTGGCGTGTTAACAAGTGTTGCAGAAAACTAAAGAGCCTGTGTAACAATACAAACAGATAGACGATTATAATTCATAAATGTTTTTTCTTATTATTTGTAGTTTTATTGAATTTAATAAAAATCTTTATTAGCACGAGTGCAATGGAGAAAGAAATGATGACCGTTGGTTTAACTGTAAGTCTACTGTGAAATACAGTGAACACTTTTTATTATTAAAACTAGAAGAATTTCATAAGTGTATTAAAAAAATCAGCTATCGATATTTTATATCGCGTTTCGATCTAAGTGGCCAAACATTAAATTGATACTAAAACTGTCATAAAATAGAAAAAGGGGCGGATTTAGATCGTTAAAAAACAGTTGCTACATTATTTGTCACAACTGCCATATTGATTGCATCTGAAAGGTCGTAATTAAAACTGCGGGATAAAATCTGTCATGGCGTTTTCTTTTCTAGAAATCATGTAACGTTTATTCTCTTCTATTCTAAAAAGTTGCAATTTCGCAGAGTTTTAATACAAACGATTATTTTCGTAAAGGATTTCTATTAATATCACTATTTCCAAATGCAATGTTTTATTACAAAGTGTAAGAAATGTAGCATTATTTTCTAGAAAAGAAAGCAGCATAAGTTTGCAATTTTTGACAGCCTGAAGTTAAAAAGTATGATTTTGCCTAGTCGTGTTTTTCTATAATAAATTTGCTATTACAGATTTTTTAAAATTGTCTTTTCGTAATCATAAAAACTTAAATTTTAACTGCCTGATACACAAAAAAGTAGTTAATTTTTATTGGCTGCTTATCTGATAACTTTGCAATAATTGTCACTCAAAAATCTTTTTCCTTATTTATGTTAATATATAAAAATAAAGCATTTGCACATTGAAAAATCTCTTAAAACATATTTAAATGGCATGTAAAAAACACGCTTAAATATACAGCACACGTTACAATTTTTATAGCCCTCGATAAAAATAAGTCCAACAAGAGAAACTTTCACTGTTTAATTTGCCAAAACTTGAGAGGAGCATTTTTATTTAACACACTTTTTTTTTACAATGTGGTATAAATATGCAATTAATTAAAAACAATTATATAGAGAGAACTACACCTCAAAGCGAAATACAAAGACGTTTTAATATGGAATAAGGCAGCATGTCTAAAATAGGAAAAAAGTAAAAATTCTAGAGCAACTGCAGCTTAAGACGAGAAAACAACACAAAATATATGCTAGAATATTCTCTGCTTCCAAGTTGCAACAAATAAAACATAAACTCTTTCTTGTATTTGTTTGGCAGTTCTGTTGGGTATTTCTCGCTCGTTTGTTGACTGTTGCATGCTACGAGTTTGTTAGCTTAATCCAATTCTCAAACATCTTTAAGAAAGATAAAAATTTAGAATTCATTTAAAAGCCTCGCAGAGGAAAAAGTTGTATTGAGTGGCGTTTTATGGATGGATTTATTTAATCAAATATTCAACACTTTTTTTTAACATGAACACCGCCAATATTTTTTATTTCTTAAAATTTTTTCAGAATTCAAAAACATTTATAGCTTTTGCATACTAAAAAAAGTTTCTAAACTATTATTAACTTGTTAAGAAAACACGGCGGAATGTGTGTGTGACATTGAATGCGGCTTAACGAAATAACAAAATTATTTGTCACTCAATAAATTTTAAATACTTTATTCTTTTCAATTATGGCATTAACTGAATCTCAAAGCTCATAAAATCAAAATAATTAAATAATTTACTTCATTACCACTCACATGAGTAGCAGGAATCTTGGGGTATTAGAAATGATCATGATTACGCATGAATATGAAACTTCAGAAAAAAAACTGAAAACCCATTGTCATGCCACAAATTTTTTGTGGAAGTCAAACATCCACCTACGAGGCAAATTGTACATCCCATTATTTGCACTACGATCGCCTGCTGATGACAAATCGACTAATCGCACTTGAGAATTTCCTGAATGCCGCGTGATTTGTTGGCGTTTTGATTTTTTTTTTGTAGTTTAATCATTGAAAATCAGAATTTTGTAAAAAAACAGTAACAAAAATCACAAATAAACAAATAATTTTTAATTAAAAAACCTTATACTTTTAAAATTTATTTATTTTGGAAAATACTGGCAGAAAGAAGGTTGCTGACAAAAATTCAGCCTTTTCTAAGAACATTTTTTAAAAATCGACATTTTGAACAAAGAGGTACCCCTTATGGAATTTTCGATTTTTCCAATTTTTCTAAAATTTCAAAAACAAGCCTCTAAGCTTTTTAAAATGATTTACTTTGGAAAATACTGGCAGAAAATAGGTTGCTGACAAAAATTCAGCCTTTTCTAAGAAAATTTTTTTAAAATCGATTTTTTGAACAACGAGGTACCCCTTATGGAATTTTCGATTTTTCCAATTTTTCTAAAATTTCAAAAACAAGCCTCTAAGCTTTTTAAAATGATTTATTTTGGAAAATACTGGCAGAAAATAGGTTGCTGACAAAAATTCAGCCTTTTCTAAGAAAATTTTTTAAAAATCGATTTTTTGAACAAAGAGGTACCCCTTATGGAATTTTCGATTTTTCCAATTTTTCTAAAATTTCAAAAACAAGCCTCTAAGCTTTTTAAAATGATTTATTTTGGAAAATACTGGCAGAAAATAGGTTGCTGACAAAAATTCAGCCTTTTCTAAGAAAATTTTTTAAAAATCGATTTTTTGAACAAAGAGGTACCCCTTATGAAATTTTCGATATTTCCAATTTTTCTGAAATTTCAAAAATAAGCCTCTAAGCTTTTTAAAATGATTTATTTTGGAAAATACTGGCAGAAAATAGGTTGCTGACAAAAATTCAGCCTTTTCTAAGAAAATTTTTTAAAAATCGATTTTTTGAACAAAGAGGTACCCCTTATGAAATTTTCGATATTTCCAATTTTTCTGAAATTTAAAAAATAAGCCTCTAAGCTTTTTAAAATGATTTATTTTGGAAAATACTGGCAGAAAATAGGTTGCTGACAAAAATTCAGCCTTTTCTAAGAAAATTTTTTAAAAATCGATTTTTTGAACAAAGAGGTACCCCTTATGAAATTTTCGATATTTCCAATTTTTCTGAAATTTCAAAAATAAGCCGCTAAGCTTTTTAAAATGATTTATTTTGGAAAATACTGGCAGAAAATAGGTTGCTGACAAAAATTCAGCCTTTTCTAAGAAGATTTTTTAAAAATCGATTTTTTGAACAAAGAGGTACCCCTTATGAAATTTTCGATATTTCCAATTTTTCTGAAATTTCAAAAATAAGCCTCTAAGCTTTTTAAAATGATTTATTTTGGAAAATACTGGCAGAAAATAGGTTGCTGACAAAAATTCAGCCTTTTCTAAGAAAATTTTTTTAAAATCGATTTTTTGAACAAAGAGGTACCCCTTATGAAATTTTCGATATTTCCAATTTTTCTGAAATTTCAAAAATAAGCCTCTAAGCTTTTTAAAATGATTTATTTTGGAAAATACTGGCAGAAAATAGGTTGCTGACAAAAATTCAGCCTTTTCTAAGAAAATTTTTTAAAAATCGATTTTTTGAACAAAGAGGTACCCCTTATGAAATTTTCGATATTTCCAACTTTTCTGAAATTTCAAAAATAAGCCGCTAAGCTTTTTAAAATGATTTATTTTGGAAAATACTGGCAGAAAATAGGTTGCTGACAAAAATTCAGCCTTTTCTAAGAAGATTTTTTAAAAATCGATTTTTTGAACAAAGAGGTACCCCTTATGAAATTTTCGATATTTCCAATTTTTCTGAAATTTCCAAAATAAGCCTCTAAGCTTTTTAAAATGATTTATTTTGGAAAATACTGGCAGAAAATAGGTTGCTGACGAAAATTCAGCCTTTTCTAAGAAAATTTTTTAAAAATCGACTTTTTGAACAAAGAGGTACCCCTTATGAAATTTTCGATTTTTCCAATTTTTCTGAAATTTCAAAAATAAGCCTCGAAGCTTTTTAAAATTATTTATTTTGGAAAATACTGGCAGAAAATAGGTTGCTGACAAAAATTCAGCCTTTTCTAAGAAAATTTTTTAAAAATCGACTTTTTGAACAAAGAGGTACCCCTTATGAAATTTTCGATTTTTCCAATTTTTCTGAAATTTCAAAAATAAGCCTCGAAGCTTTTTAAAATTATTTATTTTGGAAAATACTGGCAGAAAATAGGTTGCTGACAAAAACTCAGCCTTTTCTAAGAAAATTTTTTAAAAATCGACTTTTTGAACAAAGAGGTACCCCTTATGAAATTTTCGATTTTTCCAATTTTTCTGAAATTTCAAAAATAAGCCTCGAAGCTTTTTAAAATTATTTATTTTGGAAAATACTGGCAGAAAATAGGTTGCTGACAAAAATTCAGCCTTTTCTAAAAAAATTTTTTAAAATCGATTTTTTTGAACAAAGAGTTACCCCTTATGAAATTTTCGATTTTTCCAATTTTTCTGAAATTTCAAAAATAAGCCTCTAAGCTTTTTAAAATGATTTATTTTGGAAAATACTGGCAGAAAATAGGTTGCTGACAAAAATTCAGCCTTTTCTAAAAAAATTTTTTAAAAATCGACTTTTTGAACAAAGAGGTACCCCTTATGAAATTTTCGATTTTTCCAATTTTTCTGAAATTTCAAAAACAAACCTCTAAGCTTTTTAAAATGATTTATTTTGGAAAATACTGGCAGAAAATAGGTTGCTGACAAAAATTCAGCCTTTTCTAAAAAAATTTTTTAAAAATCGACTTTTTGAACAAAGAGGTACCCCTTATGAAATTTTCGATTTTTCCAATTTTTCTGAAATTTCAAAAATAAGCCTCTAAGCTTTTTAAAATGATTTATTTTGGAAAATACTGGCAGAAAATAGGTTGCTGACAAAAATTCAGCCTTTTCTAAGAAAATTTTTTAAAAATCGACTTTTTGAACAAAGAGGTACCCCTTATGAAATTTTCGATTTTTCCAATTTTTCTGAAATTTCAAAAACAAGCCTCTAAGCTTTTTAAAATGATTTATTTTGGAAAATACTGGCAGAAAATAGGTTGCTGACAAAAAATCAGCCTTTTCTAAGAAAATTTTTTAAAAATCGACTTTTTGAACAAAGAGGTACCCCTTATGAAATTTTCGATTTTTCCAATTTTTCTGAAATTTCAAAAACAAGCCTCTAAGCTTTTTAAAATGATTTATTTTGGAAAATACTGGCAGAAAATAGGTTGCTGACAAAAATTCAGCCTTTTCTAAAAAAAATTTTTTTAAATTGATTTTTTGAACAAAGAGGTACCCCTTATGAAATTTTCGATTTTTCCAATTTTTCTGAAATTTCAAAAATAAGCCTCTTAGCTTTTTAAAATGATTTATTTTGGAAAATTGTGGCAGAAAATAGGTTGCTGACAAAAATTCAGCCTTTTCTAAGAAAATTTTTTAAAAATCTACTTTTTCTTTCTGAAATTTCAAAAACAAGCCTCTAAGCTTTTTAAAATGTTTTATTTTGGAAAATACTGGCAGAAAATAGGTTGCTGACAAAAATTCAGCCTTTTCTAAGAAAATTTTTTAAAAATCGACTTTTTGAACAAAGAGGTACCCCTTATGAAATTTTCGATTTTTCCAATTTTTCTGAAACTTCAAAAACAAGCCTCAAAGCTTTTTAAAATGATTTATTTTGGAAAATACTGGCAGAAAATAGGTTGCTGACAAAAATTCAGCCTTTTCTAAGAAAATTTTTTAAACATCGACTTTTTGAACAAAGAGGTACCCCTTATGAAATTTTCGATTTTTCCAATTTTTCTGAAATTTCAAAAATAAGCCTCGAAGCTTTTTAAAATTATTTATTTTGGAAAATACTGGCAGAAAATAGGTTGCTGACAAAAATTCAGCCTTTTCTAAGAAAATTTTTTAAACATCGACTTTTTGAACAAAGAGGTACCCCTTATGAAATTTTCGATTTTTCCAATTTTTCTGAAATTTCAAAAACAAGCCTCTAAGCTTTTTAAAATGATTTATTTTGGAAAATACTGGCAGAAAATAGGTTGCTGACAAAAAATCAGCCTTTTCTAAGAAAATTTTTTAAAAATCGACTTTTTGAACAAAGAGGTACCCCTTATGAAATTTTCGATTTTTCCAATTTTTCTGAAATTTCAAAAACAAGCCTCTAAGCTTTTTTAAATGATTTATTTTGGAAAATACTGGCAGAAAATAGGTTGCTGACAAAAATTCAGCCTTTTCTAAAAAAAATTTTTTAAAAATCGACTTTTTGAACAAAGAGGTACCCCTTATGAAATTTTCGATTTTTCCAATTTTTCTGAAATTTCAAAAATAACCCTCTAAGCTTTTTAAAATGATTTATTTTGGAAAATACTGGCAGAAAATAGGTTGCTGACAAAAATTCAGCCTTTTCTAAAAAAATTTTTTAAGAATCTACTTTTTGAACAAAGAGGTACCCCTTATGAAATTTTCGATTTTTCCAATTTTTCTGAAATTTCAAAAACAAGCCTCTAAGCTTTTTAAAATGATTTATTTTGGAAAATACTGGCAGAAAATAGGTTGCTGACAAAAAATCAGCCTTTTCTAAGAAAATTTTTTAAAAATAGACTTTTTGAACAAAGAGGTACCCCTTATGAAAATTTCGATTTTTGCAATTTTTCTGAAATTTCAAAAACAAGCCTCTAAGCTATTTAAAATGATTTATTTTGGAAAATACTGGCAGAAAATAGGTTGCTGACAAAAATTCAGCCTTTTCTAAGAAAATTTTTTAAAAATCGACTTTTTGAACAAAGAGGTACCCCTTATGAAATTTTCGATTTTTCCAATTTTTCTGAAATTTCAAAAATAAGCCTCTAAGCTTTTTAAAATGATTTATTTTGGAAAATACTGGCAGAAAATAGGTTGCTGACAAAAATTCAGCCTTTTCTAAGAAAATTTTTTAAAAATCGACTTTTTGAACAAAGAGGTACCCCTTATGAAATTTTCGATTTTTCCAATTTTTCTGAAATTTCAAAAACAAGCCTCTAAGCTTTTTAAAATGATTTATTTTGGAAAATACTGGCAGAAAATAGGTTGCTGACAAAAATTCAGCCTTTTCTAAGAAAATTTTTTAAAAATCGACTTTTTGAACAAAGAGGTACCCCTTATGAAATTTTCGATTTTTCCAATTTTTCTGAAATTTCAAAAATAAGCCTCTAAGCTTTTTAAAATGATTTATTTTGGAAAATACTGGCAGAAAATAGGTTGCTGACAAAAATTCAGCCTTTTCTAAGAAAATTTTTTAAAAATCGACTTTTTGAACAAAGAGGTACGTACCCCTTATGAAATTTTCGATTTTTCCAATTTTTCTGAAATTTCAAAAATAAGCCTCTAAGCTTTTTAAAATGATTTATTTTGGAAAATACTGGCAGAAAATAGGTTGCTGACAAAAATTCAGCCTTTTCTAAGAAAATTTTTTAAAAATCGACTTTTTGAACAAAGAGGTACCCCTTATGAAATTTTCGATTTTTCCAATTTTTCTGAAATTTCAAAAATAAGCCTCTAAGCTTTTTAAAATGATTTATTTTGGAAAATACTGGCAGAAAATAGGTTGCTGACAAAAATTCAGCCTTTTCTAAGAAAATTTTTTAAAAATCGACTTTTTGAACAAAGAGGTACCCCTTATGAAATTTTCGATTTTTCCAATTTTTCTGAAATTTCAAAAACAAGCCTCTAAGCTTTTTAAAATGATTTATTTTGGAAAATACTGGCAGAAAATAGGTTGCTGACAAAAATTCAGCCTTTTCTAAGAAAATTTTTTAAAAATCGACTTTTTGAACAAAGAGGTACCCCTTATGAAATTTTCGATTTTTCCAATTTTTCTGAAATTTCAAAAACAAGCCTCTAAGCTTTTTAAAATGATTTATTTTGGAAAATACTGGCAGAAAATAGGTTGCTGACAAAAATTCAGCCTTTTCTAAGAAAATTTTTTAAAAATCGACTTTTTGAACAAAGAGGTACCCCTTATGAAATTTTCGATTTTTCCAATTTTTCTGAAATTTCAAAAATAAGCCTCTAAGCTTTTTAAAATGATTTATTTTGGAAAATACTGGCAGAAAATAGGTTGCTGACAAAAATTCAGCCTTTTCTAAGAAAATTTTTTAAAAATCGACTTTTTGAACAAAGAGGTACCCCTTATGAAATTTTCGATTTTTCCAATTTTTCTGAAATTTCAAAAATAAGCCTCTAAGCTTTTTAAAATGATTTATTTTGGAAAATACTGGCAGAAAATAGGTTGCTGACAAAAATTCAGCCTTTTCTAAGAAAATTTTTTAAAAATCGACTTTTTGAACAAAGAGGTACCCCTTATGAAATTTTCGATTTTTCCAATTTTTCTGAAATTTCAAAAATAAGCCTCTAAGCTTTTTAAAATGATTTATTTTGGAAAATACTGGCAGAAAATAGGTTGCTGACAAAAATTCAGCCTTTTCTAAGAAAATTTTTTAAAAATCGACTTTTTGAACAAAGAGGTACCCCTTATGAAATTTTCGATTTTTCCAATTTTTCTGAAATTTCAAAAACAAGCCTCTAAGCTTTTTAAAATGATTTATTTTGGAAAATACTGGCAGAAAATAGGTTGCTGACAAAAATTCAGCCTTTTCTAAGAAAATTTTTTAAAAATCGACTTTTTGAACAAAGAGGTACCCCTTATGAAATTTTCGATTTTTCCAATTTTTCTGAAATTTCAAAAACAAGCCTCTAACCTTTTTAAAATGATTTATTTTGGAAAATACTGGCAGAAAATAGGTTGCTGACTAAAAATCAGCCTTTTCTAAGAAAATTTTTTAAAAATCGACTTTTTGAACAAAGAGGTACCCCTTATGAAATTTTCGATTTTTCCAATTTTTCTGAAATTTCAAAAGTAAGCTTCTAAGCTTTTTAAAATGATTTATTTTGGAAAATACTGGCAGAAAATAGGTTGCTGACAAAAATTCAGACTTTTCTAAGAAAATTTTTTAAAAATCTACTTTTTGAACAAAGAGGTACCCCTTATGAAATTTTCGATTTTTCCAATTTTTCTGAAATTTCAAAAACAAGCCTCTAAGCTTTTTAAAATGATTTATTTTGGAAAATACTGGCAGAAAATAGGTTGCTGACAAAAATTCAGCCTCTTCTAAGAAAATTTTTTAAAAATCGACTTTTTGAACAAAGAGGTACCCCTTATGAAATTTTCGATTTTTCCAATTTTTCTGAAATTTCAAAAATAAGCCTCTAAGCTTTTTAAAATGATTTATTTTGGAAAATACTGGCAGAAAATAGGTTGCTGACAAAAATTCAGCCTTTTCTAAGAAAATTTTTTAAAAATCGACTTTTTGAACAAAGAGGTACCCCTTATGAAATTTTCGATTTTTCCAATTTTTCTGAAATTTCAAAAATAAGCCTCTAAGCTTTTTAAAATGATTTATTTTGGAAAATACTGGCAGAAAATAGGTTGCTGACAAAAATTCAGCCTTTTCTAAGAAAATTTTTTAAAAATCGACTTTTTGAACAAAGAGGTACGTACCCCTTATGAAATTTTCGATTTTTCCAATTTTTCTGAAATTTCAAAAATAAGCCTCTAAGCTTTTTAAAATGATTTATTTTGGAAAATACTGGCAGAAAATAGGTTGCTGACAAAAATTCAGCCTTTTCTAAGAAAATTTTTTAAAAATCGACTTTTTGAACAAAGAGGTACCCCTTATGAAATTTTCGATTTTTCCAATTTTTCTGAAATTTCAAAAATAAGCCTCTAAGCTTTTTAAAATGATTTATTTTGGAAAATACTGGCAGAAAATAGGTTGCTGACAAAAATTCAGCCTTTTCTAAGAAAATTTTTTAAAAATCGACTTTTTGAACAAAGAGGTACCCCTTATGAAATTTTCGATTTTTCCAATTTTTCTGAAATTTCAAAAATAAGCCTCTAAGCTTTTTAAAATGATTTATTTTGGAAAATACTGGCAGAAAATAGGTTGCTGACAAAAATTCAGCCTTTTCTAAGAAAATTTTTTAAAAATCGACTTTTTGAACAAAGAGGTACCCCTTATGAAATTTTCGATTTTTCCAATTTTTCTGAAATTTCAAAAATAAGCCTCTAAGCTTTTTAAAATGATTTATTTTGGAAAATACTGGCAGAAAATAGGTTGCTGACAAAAATTCAGCCTTTTCTAAGAAAATTTTTTAAAAATCGACTTTTTGAACAAAGAGGTACCCCTTATGAAATTTTCGATTTTTCCAATTTTTCTGAAATTTCAAAAACAAGCCTCTAAGCTTTTTAAAATGATTTATTTTGGAAAATACTGGCAGAAAATAGGTTGCTGACAAAAATTCAGCCTTTTCTAAGAAAATTTTTTCATTTTGGTAGTTACGGCCTAATTTCGTGTTTACAAATTTGTTAATTCAATAAAACCAAAATGAAAGAAAGCGTTAAAGAAACACAATTTCATTCATTATTTCGTTGATCTTTTATTTAATCATTTTCTTTTATTTTATTTATTTTTTGGCTTGTTAATTATGTTTTAAATATTTCAATTAAATGGTACGCGTACCGAGTTTTATATTTTTTTAATTGCAAAGAAAGTTTTGTTTATATATTTTTGTTACATATTTTCATAATTTTTAAAAAAAGAAATTTACTTCGTAGTTTAAAATTGAAATATTTGTAACATAATTTTTTTTTTGCTTTTTATTTATTACATGTTTAAAAGATTTCTTTTTAGATATTATCTAAACAATTACTGAAGCATGTTTTCAAGTCAGCGCTTCCAACAAAAAGTCGTGTAGCATTCAATGGTGTGCGAGTGAGCGTTATGCGAGCGGGTCTTGTAAAACTTTCAACATTTTAAGGGAATTATGCTTCATAATTCGTTTTGTTTTATTGTTAATATTTTTGAAATTATGTATTCACAAGTGTGGAATCTGTTAACATTTCGGCAAGACACCTTTTGCTGCATTGTTAGTTGGCTTTAATTGTTATTATTTGTTTTTGTTTTTTTTTCTTGCAGAGGCATGTCTTAACTCATAACCAAAGTTTACTTAAGTGCCGCATGTCTTAGCAGTGAAGCATAAGCCATGAAAAACTTTAGGTATTTATTTTAAAATTTTTAAATAAAAATACAATTTTATATTAAAATGAATATTAAAAAATGTTGTAAGATTTTTACATATTCAGTTTATTTAATAAGAAATATTGTGTGAAAAGCTTCAACTTGCCGCAAAGGGGTTGATAGTGTTAACGGAATATCACTTCCGGTCTTGAGAGTTTCGGCTTTCTGCTTTTGGAATGTATCAGGTTTTCCAATAAGGAATTGACAACCTTTTTTAAATCAACAAGCACCGTTCTGTTGAAACTAGATGTCGTACAAGTCCATGGTTTCTAATTCGGGCAATAAATAATCGGTGATCATGACGCGATTACGATCCCCATTCACCGTAACGTGACGATCGTTATTATCCACAAGAAATACAGTCCGATGACGCCGCCGGAATGCAAACCGCACCAAGCGGTTGTTGTTTTTGTAGATGAAGTGGTGATTTACGAAGACCAATGATGCATATTTTGCTTATGGACCAACTCATTGAACTAAAAGTGAGCTTTGTCACTGAAGATTATTTTGCGATGGCGCATCTTCGTACGTTGTTCGTGGTGGCGATTTTGCGTTTGCTGAAAAATAGGAAAGTAAAAGTTAGACGATCAGTGAAGAAATAGTGCATTCACAAATTAAATTCAAAGTTGTCAAGTACTTATTAAAAAACCCTTTATAAAAAGCTATTATTAAAAACGCACGACCTTGTCAATTACTTTTTTTGTTAAAGTATCGTAGAAGTTCATTGAATCGAGTATTAAAAAGGTAGCTGCTCTAGCATCGCACAGTGGGGGATTTAACAACAAATTGGAAATAATTCTGCGTAGTCTGGTTGTAATGAAATTTTATTAGGTTCTAATATAACTTTATTCCTCTACTTAAATTCCACTGGAAGAAAAGAGTTTGAAAAATCAAATAACATTTTTATTTCTCAATATTTTCGCCCTAAAAATTCACAATTATATAGAAAGTGAGGTAAGGAAAATCAAGTAAGATTTATTTCTGAAATTTTTTATTACATTAACATTTCTGAAATTTGAACCTTATATCTTCTCTATAAAAACTCTACTTATTTCTTCAGAATTTGTGTATTGTCCCTTAACATAAATTATTTATAAGGCACTGGTAAATAGTTCACAATAGAAGCAATTACTCCCAAACAATTCACAATAGAACCTTTTATTCCCAGAATGGACACAATGACGATTTATTGGGAATGGTATTGAAACTGTTCTTATAGGAAAAACTCTTTCCTATAACATTCGCATTAGGCATGAATACAAAATTATGATTATAAAAATATTAAGAAATATTTCTAAATAAATTTAAATTTAAGTTGCAAGCTAACGCTAAACATTTCTTTAGGAGCGGCCTCATAAATGCAGCATTTGGCAACTAAAAAACATATATTTTGAGAAATAAAATTTATTTTCCAAAATTTTCATTCCAGCATCTTCTTTAAACAACTTCTTACATGTTCAGATTTAATTTAGCAATATTTTCTACTCTTCTCTTTATTGTTTGATGAAAGAAAATTTCAAAATTACGTGTTTCATTCTGCTATGAAATAAAAATTATATTCGGCCATTCAAACAAGCATCCAAGCAACCAGCCAGCCAGTCAGCCAGCAAATTAATAAGACACCCATCGTTCAGGCCACACTCAATAGAGTCCGCAATCGCCTGCAAAATTTTAAGCTGCTTCATGATCAATTGGAAATCGCAGTTGGTCCGTTGGCTGGGTATTGGTCGTTTATGCACAAGAAAAATTGCTTCAACAACAACTCTGGTAGCCGCAACGGCGCAAACACAACAACTTTACAAGAAGATGCAACAATTACAGCATTGCAGCCATTATAAATTATATAAGTTTGAATTAAATGATGAAGAAAAAATGTGTGTAAAATACACACTAAGAAAAGAAACTAGAAATAGTTTTGCAGCATGAACGTTTCAATTGCAAACATGTTAATTTGATTTTTTTTCTTTTTTTTTGTATGATGAACAAACCGAGTTCTGCTGTTGTTGTTGAATATTTTTTTTAGGCTATTTCAACCTCAACCACTTACTTGACTGTGTATTTATGTGTAAAACACATGAAACGTGTGTTTTTTCATTTTCTTTTCTTTGTTACATGTATCGGGCATATTTGCAACTGCTTAAGTAGAAATATTACTGCATCATTATTATTACACACCTCGTAAAAACACACACACACTCACTCACAAATAAAATTGCATCCACGATCTCATTCTCATCTGGCCAGCATGTTGCGAATGAAAACTTTTTGCCTTTCAATCAATGGCAGCCTTAATTGTTCCCAATACTTGATTAGAATCTTCTTGATTCGAAGAATAATGAACTTTTCTAAAATTTTTTCTTGTGAAAATCTGCCTTCTTAAATCTTTTTAATATTCTAACGCTTTAAAAGGGTTCTTCAAAGCAACATATAAAAAGGGGAATTTAAAAGAAATATATGATGTGACATTGAAATATGGGATTTTGTCAAAACTTTCAGTTTATGTACTCTTTTCACCAGGCATGACGAAGACTAGTTTGTACCACTACACTTTCCAAAAGATACTTAAAAATTAATTGGTTATACATTTCCTGCAGGATTGCTGCATGACGGCGAAGTCGAATTCGGGATCTAAAATTTCATGGTCTTGTGTTCACTACTTCAGTCTCGCCTAATACGACTGACGACATCGAAATCAGATGAACCAGAAAATTATCGCTTGTCTACTCTTTTTGTCGACAACAATTGACAACTGCATCTTAATTAAAGAAAAATTTAGGTTTTTTTAAATCTTCAATTTATTATAAAACGTCGAATTTCAAGGCGAGAAACGCCAAACACAATAAGTCGTCCCATTGTTTATTATTAAGACAGAAATTTTAAATTTAATGTGTGCGTTGAGTTGCATAGTGAATAACAGACTTGTCTTATCATTGAAGCGATGTTAAACACCGTGTCGATTAAAGCGTCATACCCGTTCTTATATGGTACTAAGAATTATTTAAAAGCTGCAAAATTTTCTTTGTGATTTATAACTAAAAGCTATTAACCCACTATATTCTTAGCAGGAGAGACCTCAACCGTTTTAGAAAAAGAAAAATTAATCTCTTAGACAGCCTCAAAAAACCCCAGCCTTTTAATTAACAAGTTTACATTTAAAGTGGATTCAATTTATTATAGAGAATTCTGCAAATAATTATCAGTAATTTCGGCAATCCCACTGTGAACAATAAATTTCAAATGGTCTATTCAACTAACTGTCATTAATATTTTTAGTATTTGATTGTTTTTCTTTTCATTTAAATCTCGGTAACTGGTGGCTGTTGTGCCAATTTACAGCGCTTTCACATGCTCTCGTCGTTAACACACTTGCACGCGCACAGCCAAATAAATATTTGAACAAATACGTGTACAAACGAATTTTAAACTTGAAGATAATTCATCTTGCTTGTAGCTATAATTTCTTTCAGCATTCAATGGCAAGGGCTTTGAGGGGAAATGAGAAATAAAAAGAAAAAAATAATAAATTTCCAAAATCTTTAGTTCAAGAGCCAGAAAAGAAAGATCTAAATTATTAATGTGAGTAAATTCTATTGTTAAAGAGTGTGGAGATATGAACTGCTTGATTTCTTTTTATACTTGAAAACACAATCGATGGAACGAACAGTGGTGTTGGAGGGAGAACGAATTATTAACTTTTATTTCTTAATTTTTTATTTTTGGTGTGACTGTTGACAAACTATTTAAAATTATTTGCGTCTTTTCAAAAATATTTTTCTAATGCACTGTGGCAACTAACAAATATTATATTTAATGCACTATGTAGCAGTTTCTAACTGTTTTCATAATTACGCATTTCTGGCAAACGATACTGATGGAAGAGACCAAAAACGTAGCACATAGAATTTATATCTTAGAGATTAAAATTTATCACTTTTGACAGCGTAGAAATTAATAATTGTATGAGACTGCCACATAAAACATCGTGGCGAATAAAATAATTATCCAATTTTTGTATTACATTTTTTTTGCAAATTTTATAAATTAAACTACTTTCAGTGATGGAAAAACTTATTGGAGCCTTTAACATTTTTTCTGCTAAGTAGAAAAGATGACATCCATCAAACGTTTTATGGTACTTTCCATAACTTGTCGCAAAACATTAAGAACTTTTTGATTTCAAGGCCCCAAGGAAAAAAGTGTGGGAAATATAATTAATTTTAGTTTTTAGTTAGCTTTCGAAATGGCAGGAGAGTTAGTATTATTACGCTTTACCCACTGTGCGCTATTTACAACAATGTGTGTGAAGATTTGAATACATAAGAAAATGTTAACGTTGTCAGAATAAATTCAGTGAAGTTTGATAAACATTCAGGTGGCTTTGGATTGTCTGAAAGCATTCCATTATTAAAAACGAAAGCTGTTCTTAAAAATATGTTTTTATTGTGTTTGTTTTAATGTTTTTTCACACTGGTTATATTTATCGGCACACACGGGCATACATACACATGTGAATATGTATCTCAAGCTGAGGAGGGCAACATACTAAATTATTTTTATTATTTATGAAAATGTGGAAAATGAATATGTTTGGATTGTTATATTAGTTGCATAAAATTATTTGATTTTATGACGAATATAACGAATTGCTATGAATTATGAAGAGGAAAATAATGTACAAGTAGAACTTTTTCTCTTGTAATTTTCCCACCCCTTTTTCTGTTTAATTAAAATATTTCTTTTAGGTTTGAGTTTTTATTTTGAATTTGGGTTTTTAAATTTCTCAATATTAGTCTTGATATACTTTTTATCATAAACGAAATATTAAATTTCTTGAAGAGGTTCATCGAAGGTTAACGAAATATTGAACATATAAATTTCATTATCTTAAAAAAATTGTTTATGAAAGAAATTGTATTAGGCTCCCCTTAATTATTCACAATTAATTGTTGTTGAGTAACTTTTAATTACATGTATTTTTTTTTCAAGATAGAAAAGTATATTAAAGTCAATAAGATAAATCATGGAACTGTAAGCCACGCATTTACACGAATTAAAAACACTTAAAGTTCAGTCTGATATGGCAGTTTTCATTGCAGGCTGCTGAATTCGAAATCTTTAGTATTGTGTCAGAAAACAATGACATTTTTGGCAGTAGTTTTACATAACTTTTATAAAATTATTACTTAATTTTAATAAATTTCTCGAGTAGTGGCTCTACTAAGTTTTCATCATAATGTTCTTTATTACATATATATAATATAATTTTTTTATATTTTAATCGAAGTCGATGAAGTTAAACTTAAAAAAAACCCTCCTTCAGTTAAATTTTCGATTTTTAAAACTTCGATTAAATTTGAATTTGTTAAATATGAATTTGATATTCATATCTAAGCCTACATTATTTTCAAATAGCTCCAGTCTTAACGAAAATAAATTACATCTCAGAGGTAACACCTTGATTGGCGGCTACACGTCTCAGTGTGGCAACTTCTCACACAATGTGTGGTTTATATTTGATAGCAAAGACAACAATCAGCCAACTCGCATGTAGCAGAGACATAACATTATCAGTATAAGTTCCACTTTAACGCTCGATGACTTTTATTCTTGTTGTTTTATTCAACTACACATAAACGATTACTGTTTGCAAGTGTTAGTGCAAGTGGTTTTATACATACATAAAAAATGTTATGTTAAACTATTTAACGTTATGTTGTGTTATTTTAATCGATGTTATGTTATTTTGTAATGTGTTGTGCATTACAATCATACATCCCACGGAGTACTACACGTCTCAAAATGCCGCACAGTGGGAATTTTGAATACAAAAGATAGATCCAAATAATTCTTTATTTTCTAAACGGGTAGTCGGATTTCAAAATACAAGTTTGCTAACAGTATAGCAACAATTCCAGAATAATTACAGATTTGGCTCTTTGACAATGTCCCTACATTTTTTGTTACTTTCTTTTCTGAAAAATGCCACATTTCTTACACTTTTTAATAAAAATGGCAGCATTGAGTTATTTGACAATAAAAATATTATTAGAAGTTATTCAATCGATTATTTTGTTGTCATTAAAGCTGTTTCAAAATTTCTCTGCTCAATTAACTATATGACTAATTAAACGTTTTTACTTCTTACAGTTTTTTCAATATCCGATTATTAGATAAGATTAAAATTACTTTTTAATACTATTTTCGTAGTTGGTGCCACTGTGCAGAGCATAAAGTTTTGCAAGAGATATTAAATTGTGTCTGATACTCGTCATAATAATGTTTATGGCGAAATAGCAACAACAAAATTAATTAAATTTAGCACATTCAACGATTTTAACTACACTTTTAAGCGTTTAAGATTTCCTGTTGGCATTAAATTATTGTTTGAATTTCACACACTTTTTCAGTTGCTCGATTTATTTGCTGAAGCCATTTCATGGTACATTCGCTTGTTAGTGTCGGCTAGAACATGTTTAATTTGTATTGTTTCAGTTAATTTAAGACTTTAATTTTTGCGGCGTTCTTGCTTAGATTATTTCACTTCCGGCCGATCATTATTTCACTTGCTGATTAGTCTTAAGAGAAAAGGGTCTATGACAGAATCCCTTCTTTATCTTTAATTTGCTTTTGATTTTGAAATTATAATAAAATTATTTATTTATAAGAGATCCACGTGCCACGAATTTCCTTTTCTTATTTCTTTTACTTGTCTAAGTTTTCAAATAAATTTTAATGCGAAAGAATTTATGTCGAGGTCTATGGTTGGATGGAGTTGTCTATACTTTTCTTTGTTGTTGTCGTTTTTTGCTGTTGCTGTTGTTGCTTGTGAATTTATTTTGTATGTGGGATGTTGCTTCAAACTATTTTAAATCTCATATCCGTTCGTTCAACAAAAGGCAAAAGCTAACAAAATACAGATTTGGCAGAGAGAATTTTGTAAGAAATTGTTGTTGTTGTTGTAAAATTGTGTGTTATTGCAAACATCGTTTGTAATATAATTCGCTTGTTTACTCCTTAAATTACAAATATAATTTGGCTGAAATTTAAAACACTAGCAATTATGTTACACATTTAGTGTAACACACAGAGAGCAAAATAAATATTATGACTATTATAATTTATCCTGTGCTACGGTGTAATTGCAAATAATAGAAAATCAGTTCTTGATTAAAATTTTGCAGATAAGTTTTATATTTTTTAAATAAATGTTAAGAGTTAAATTTATTCGAAAAAAAAAAATTCATTTAGTCCCTGTGTGCAGCATTGAGAATATCATAACTGTTTCTATTATCATTAAAAAGTTCAATAAATATTTTCGAAGCTTTTTTATCTCAAAAACTTTATAAGTCGTTCACCTTTGGACAGCATTTGTGCGAAAGCAGTTTTCTGAACGAACAATTTTTTGTTAAACTTTCAGAAGTTTCTTTATTTCAAAGTTGTTTTCTTTTTAATACAATAATTTTTCGTTTGACAACAGTTGCATAGAACATTTATTTAGACGCAACGATGTCTACTTCATACCACAGGTGAGATAAGAAATATTATAATGGATTGAGAGCATAAAAACGTTAATTTCCAAGTTGTACAAAACGAGGGTTAGATAAATAAGCAAAGAAGTGGTTGGAAAGAAAAGTTACAACAGTTGCAGATGCTCATAAACGTCTGTAAAAAGATATTCAGTTCAAAGTTAATGGCAAAAAGAATAGGAACAAATTTATTGGATTAGAGTTTAATACCAACACCGGGGAAAGAGAAAATTTGAAAGAAATAAATATTTATTTATTATTTTATATCATAATATTTTATTTTGACATATTAAGTCATGAGAAGTTTTATTTCTTGTTCCATTTAAATTTTTTGTTTGCATATATAAAAAATGCTTCCGATATTGAATTGTATTTTTAAATTGAACGTGGTTATGCCTACAACAGAAAATATTTTCAATATCCATTTGAAAAGAAGTAAAAGAGTTTTGAATGTATAATTTACAACAGCATAAATGAAAAAAAGACTCGAATTTAAAACAAATTGAATATTGTACGTCGCGTGGATTTGAACTGGAGCCTTTTTGATAATTTTTAATTCAATATTTAATCCTAAAAATTTGAAGAACAATATACATGGTTTATTTTCTAATTCTAATTTCATAGTCGCAACTGTGTGTGTACATTTAACGGCATCTTCTGCACTGTGCAACTTTTTATTACCAAAGAATTCCTTGAAATACTACATTATTTGAGCCTTTTGAAAGTGTTTTTGCAAAATCTATATCCAACCGTTTTGTGGTGCAACACGTGTTTGTTGTTGCCCATTAAATACTCATTCATCTTGTTTATGGAAATTTAATGCGTCTAACGCTTCTGCTGAAACAGTTTTGTTACTTCAATACACATTTTATTTGAATTTGTTTATCTTTCGGTCCTCTTCATTATTTGATGGTCTAACCAATTTGTCTCTTATTAAATTATCATGAGACATAACAAGAGATGCCTGTCATTAATACTCGTAAATGGATTGTTTGTTTTTCGTTTTTTATTTTTTATTTTGAGGTTAACTTGCAGTGGGTAATAAAACATGTTGACAGATTAAAGTCAATAGACGGCAATAAATTTTACAAAAACAAAGAAAAAACAATGTTTTTGTCAAGATGAATATATAATAAACATTTGAAAGAAAATGTATTTAAGTTTGATCCATTGGATACAAAATGAAATAAAGTCTTATAAATATTAAATAAATATACATGTTTCACTTTTGTTTAGAGAAGAGCTTAAGCAGCGAGATTTTAAAATTTCTTATCAAATTAAAGAAAGTTTGCGAGGATAAATTTTATATCTAATAATGCTTTTGTCTCCATTTAAATATAGCAAATTATTTCACATGCAAATCGAAAATTCAATTTCGATATATAAAAAGCCACACACATTTTTGTGGTACATTTTTAGGTGTCGTATTGTCTATCAATATTGATATATATATGATCTGAAAGGTATTTTTGCTTAGATATTCTGAATAAAAAGTGTTGTGCTAGATTTTTGCTATAGAAATTAAAAAAATCCGTTTAAAATTGATTGCAAAGCAACAGCAAAATGGTTTATTTCGTTATTGAGTTGGTAGCATCCAAAAGCTGCTGCATAATTTTTTTTCTATCTGTTAGAAAGAGAACAAGATTTTATGGTGTTTTATTTTTTATAAAGCACTGAATATATTTCATACATTAACAGTTTTAGGAATCGTTGGTTGTTTAGTTTTCTGTACTGAACGTTACTTATTTGTATTACGCTTCTCTGTTCCCTTATTAAGTATTTTTAAATTGGGAAAAAATTTTATTATTTCTAGTAAATAATAAGTTTATATCGCAGCCTTGCACTGAATGTAACCGAGTGATTTGTTTTTTTTTTCTTAATTTATTTAACTTTCAATTATTTATATTGGAAAAATTGTCATCATACACATTTTGTTGTTTATATGTATGTGTGTTTATACTAAAACGAATTATTTTTCAAATTGTTTTTATTTTTACCTAATCAGTGTCTCGTTTCTGTAACTGATGTGAGAAGTTCTCACATCGAAAAACTAAATTATTATGGTTGTTATGCTTTTTATTGTAGGGTTATCCATAGAATAATATATTTATTATTATAAAAAACCAACAAAATCTTAAATGCATTAAGAAATATATTCTGACTCATCCTGTGTTTCACAGAGTGACGACAATGTTTTCGAAGCGAAAACTTCTCATTTCAGTTACGGACACGAGGCACAGATTTGGGAGGGCGTTACTATACCTCTCTCTATTCCCACCTGATAGCATGTCAATAAGCACCTTCTTGGCTAAAACAGAGTCTGCTTTGAGCTCTATACACTTCTCCCAGCGTGTTTTCAACATGTTATTTACAAACATCTCAATAATTTTTTTCTTAAAATCAGTTCTATTTTATCCTATTAATAAATGAAAATTGCAAATTATGTTAGCACTTATGTCACTTTTTGCCTTATGGGAATAAGTCAAAGAATGTTTAAACTAGAGCTATTGAGTAACTTTCCACAACGTGGCGTATGAATGATATTTTTTAGTCGTACGGTGGGTTGTATAACTCATACGTCTTCGATGTTTTTTAAGTGTTACGAAAGCATTCTAATCCAGGGTGAAATTTAATGGCTTTTGATTGCTTTCAATGTTGAAACAGAATAAGTCTGCAATTTCAGGCGAAAGCGCTATCTGGTATATAAGGCCCCTAAATATATCGAAAGCAGGAAATTCGAAAGCACTGTCATATTTATTCTTCTATTTTTATGGTTCTGTTTAGAATATGATGAAATTATATAGAAGTTGGCAACATTTTTTTGAGAGTGAGTACAGAAAAATGAGAGCATGAGAAAATATTATGGCAAAATAAAACAAATAGATTCTATTTCATTAAATTCTTCAACATAATTTTATTCCTCATCTGGGGCCAAATTGCCGCATTCGTTATCGATCGAAATTTCAATACAATTTATAAACTTCGATCGATCTCGAGTGCCGTAAGTTGCCCCCTTTTTATCGTTAAATTTGGTTTTCGGAAATTTAATAATAGAACTAGGGAAACTAATTTTCTTTTGTGTTCTTGATTTTAGGCGTTCTCCTCGTGTAAGAATATATATATGGTAAAAGGACGAATGCAAAGGATATATTTTTATGAGAATTTTGCCAACTTTTAGGATTGTTGGAACACAGGCTGCATGTGCTAAAAAGTTTCATACGCAAAATAATTCTACTAATACTTTTTAGATTAACTAAAAGTACGTTCACACTAACGAAGATTTTCACACTAACGAAGAATTCAAACAAGTTTTTATTGAATCAAAGAGTTTCCAATAATATTGAGCTCTATTACAGTGTCTATCAATTATGTGAAAAACTGTTTTACTTAATAGACACGTAGCTGAAAGGTTATGCCGTTTTTGGTAAAAATTCGACTAGTGTGAACTTACCTCAACACGACAAAATAGATAAATATCGGCTGGAAATTAATTTTTTTGATATTTTAATAAAAATCTTGATATCATTGATGAAATCTTTTGCCATATTGGATTTTTGTCGGTTTAATGAAGTTTTTCATTTCAAATAATTCAACAAGTAAAAAACCAGTGCGTGATATCTGCGTTAAGAAAAAAAAAAGATATTCCAATTGTAAGATAAGTATCCCAGTGTAATTAAATTATAAATATGAAACAGAATAATGAATGGAATACAACTGGACAAAGATTTTTTCATAACCTAACGATGGGAATGAATTGAAGTTTAATTAATTAAAATGATGGCAAAGAAACAAGAACTGTTTGTTCGTTTTGAATTAAACAAACAAAGAAAGCAACAGCCGTCCAAAAGTCTAACAAGGACTAAATGGAATATTCTGAATGGATGCAAGCAAACGCCAACAATGTTTGGAAAACATGAATGATAAATTATACAATAGGAAGGATATTATAAAACAGGAAGGATATTTCACTTCAACTCACACAGCAGAGTGGAACAGTCCTGTTTTCGAAAGCCGCTACACTTCTTTACCAGTACTGAAGTGTATTTTGTTTTCATCACTGCTTAAGTGGCTTAATAAATTCCGTTTATTAATATTTTAATGAGAAAATTTTACACGACAATTAATTCAAAATCAAATTAATTTTACCAAGACTTGATGACGAAAATATTGCTTGATTACATTTTAAAAATGCTTATATATATCAAAATATATTTCGTAAGAAAATCCAAGGAAAATCCTTTTTAATTTGTCAAATCGTAGTCAATTAATTTATGTTAAAACAGCTTAACTAAAATTAATTCAATACCACAGTGTGGCCTTAGCCTAAACTTTTTTCTCTGCTTATATATTTATAAAAATGCTTTTGAAATTCTCTTTTTTTATTCCCAGCCAACGGACTTTTAATTTTAAACTTTTTAATTATTATAACTTTTGTAAAGATAATAACCTTTTAATGTGAAAGTTATTCATTCGCATCACGACAGCCGCCAAGCTCATCTATAATTCATTCATTTCATCAATTATTGCTGGTGTTGTTTGGCAGTTACCACCTGCAGTTGTACTGACAGCAAACACACCAAAACTCAACTGAAAACAGAAACAAGAATTAATGAATTTTGAAAAGGACAATTTGAATTGACCAGACCGTAAAGAGGCTCAAATATAAATTTGATAAACAAACGTTTGTTGTCAGCAATTATTAAAAATAATTATTAAAAAAGTGAAATGAGCAAGAAAATATTAAATAAACGATGTGGGAAATTTATTGAGAATTTTCAAGCCATAAAAAATATTTGATTCTCTGGCTTGAGCTGTTTCGAAACAAATAATATGTGTTTGAAATCTATTTTAAGAAATATTATAAAACTCATTTCAAACTCAATAATTAAGTTGTTATGAATGTGGGCTGTCGCGTTGATGTGACACCGACGTCGTCATTCATAATACGGGCGAATATTGATAGGCTAATGCTCGTAGCGTATCTTTTTTTTAATTCAGAAAGACACGGGAACTATTTCTAGGCAGAAGGAAAAATCAGCATTGAATTAGTTAGTTAACTTTACACAGCAAAGCAGAACAAATGTTTTCGAAAACCGCTAAACTTTTATCATCATCAGCCTTTATGTGTATTTTCCCTTATCACCACTTGCTTGTATAAATTTTATTTTGAAATCGAATCCGAGAATTGTATCGTGCCAGTGGTAACACGCTTTACATGTTGATTGAATTTTTTAACTAATATTTCTTTAGAGTTAAATGGAACAGCAAATGAAGGATTAAACAAACCATTCTGCTTCCTGTGAGCCATGGAATGGTTTGATTAGACACAAAACAATCGCTGGCCCAGGGCATTACAAAGAAATCGAATTAGTATGGGACCAAATTCACAACTTTACTTAATGCCTTCAGCCAACTCATAAGATTATCGTTAAAAAAAAACAATAATAATAATTTGGTTAATGAAGATATTGAATAGAATTTTTATCCTTTAAGTTTGTTGTTTTGTGTCGACTCAAGTAAGACGAACTTTTTTTTTTATTATTAACCCTTGTCTGAAAATTCTTACGAAATTTATTAAGCATTTTTAGGGTGATAAAGCAAATTGTAAGAAAAATGTTGCTTATATTTTATTGAAAATTTTTGTTTACAAGACATTTAAAAAGTGGAAGAAAATTGTCAAAGTGAATGCCTTCTTAAAATTTATATGTTTCACGTTAATTCTTCAAATTGATGTTGAATTTTAATTCTTTAACATCAGCTACATTAGAAATAAGTAGAGCTAAAATTTAAGCACAATTCTTGTGTATTAACAAGTTAAAGCTGAAGTTGTTGAAGAAGAAATTATTTTAAATCATCCTGAAAGTCTGTGTCCGTGTTAAGTGCTTTTGAAAATGTTTTCCTCGGACAGCTGGCAGTGGAACAGACATTTACTTATTTTATTATTCTCCCCGTTCTATATTCTTTTGCTTTTCTTTTCTTGTCTAACTTTTTTCAAGTTGACTACTTGTTGTTGTTGCTTTTTTCGTTTGATGTGTAATTATAAGATCATGATTTTGGACCTAAAACAATATTAAGGCTTTTGTGGAAGATTAAAATTTTTTTTACTCATCCCTGTTAAAATTAAATTTTTATTTATAATTTTTTTTCAAATACTTTGCAGTCAGAAAGATTTCTTTTCATGAAATATTTTATTTAATATTTTTGTCCTGCACTAGTATGCAGGACATGACCCCTACATATGCAATACACTGTACCAGAACTAGAAAGGAGGAGATCGTCTTAAAAGGACTGCTAAATACAGATTAGAAGGCAGGCAATTTGTTGCAGCTATTTTTGCTTGTTACTTCGCCAGTGAAGTTTCGCTTCAGTTACCGATTGAAGGTGTTCAGCACCCAGTGTTCGACCTTCATCACTGAGAAAAGTCGACAACAATTAACACAAGCGTGTATGAAATATTTATTATAGAAAACGCAATTAAAGTAAATTCGTCAATTCATATTATTATGCAAACTATTTTGAATAAAGCAGAACGTAACAACTACTGTTTACGAAGGCCGCTACATAATCTTGTGCCGGTAGTAACTCTTCAATATATAGAATACAAAAATGATTTATACCAATTTTTAATTTTTAATAACTAAAATGCTGTTAACATACAAACTTTTTTTTCTTAGTTCTTTTATAAGAGCCAAATAGCGGAGTCCTTCGAAAGCATTACGATTCGTAACATGTATTTTCAATGCAGAGACACACAATAACAATTCCAAAGTCCAAAGAAGAGTTAGTATGTATTAATTAATTAATTAATAAGTTTTTAAGCAGCAAAGCAGAACAGTGGTTTTCGAAAGCAGCTACACTTTCATTTTTAGTACTCCTGTATATTTTTGCTTATCCCACTTATCAAGTGGCTTCGTTGAATGAGACAACAATTTTTATTTATACAGACTGTTTGTGAATCCGAGAATTGCATAGAACCGATCAATGGTAACAATCCTTAAATTTTGTAGGGAATTAATTTTTTCGAAAACATGTAAAACTTATTAAATTATTTTTTAAAAAGTGGCAGTTCGGAGTAGTTTTAAGGCATAAATAATTTTTCGTTAGGGATGCTGGATTAATAAGTTCTTTATTTTCAAATGACATAATGTTGCCATTTTAAATCAAAAAGTGTAACAAATGTAGCATTATTTTTTAGAAAAGAACGGCATTAACTGAATTTCACAATAGTTCGAACCGAATACCTACAATTATTATTATTATATTTTTATATAATTTAAATTCTTTTGAATTCAAAATAATGCTTTTTTCAAGCTCTTTTACAAAATTTAATTGTCATCTCAGTAGTGGCGTCCTTCGAAAACATTATTTTACATATCTTTTTTTAACTCTAAATATTTTCCAATTATAAATCTTACTTTTATGCAGCTCTTTTACAACAATCAACTGCCATCTCAGCAGTGGCGTCCTTCAAAAACATTATTTCATATTTTTTTTACTTTTCATTTTTTTTTTCATATAAAAATTTTGTTTTTATCCAGCTCTTTTACAACAATTAATTGCCATATAAGTGGTGGCGTCCTCTGAAAACATTATTTTATATCTTTTATAATTTAAAGTCTTCTAAAATAAAAATCTTGTTTCTTTTTTTGAATTTTTTACATAAAACTTGGTTGCCGTCTAAATAGTGGCGACATTCGAGTATGCCATGGGTTATGCCCATTAATTTTTACTATTTACAGCTTCAATTCAATTTAGTTTCCTCTTTTTATGGCTGTCTGAGCTCTCTACTCTCTTCTTTTGCGTTAATTTTAAGGTTTTTAAATACAACACTTTTGTTTTAAGTAATTTAAGTGCAAATGCCCTCAAGTGATAACCACTTAAATATTATTTGGGTTTTAAATCCTTTTCAGCTTGCAACTTGTAATTCATTTTGTTTAAGTTTTTTGTTCTTCTTGATTTAAAGTTGTACGGTTACTTTTGCAAGACTCGTTTGTGGTTTGAGTTTCGGTCTTACTTTTTACTTTATTTTTTTCATAAAGTCTAGCAAATGTTTTTGGTGTGGCAAATATGATGAGTTATTATGAGGTAATATTTTAGTATATAAAGAGTTTTAAATATGTTCAAAATAGCCCATAAAAAGATAAATGATACAAAAAATAGTTTTTTTTTTTTTGATAAAGAAAACATTAAAAGTGCCCCAGTGTCGTAGACAGTCTGCTGTGGAGTGCAGGAAATTCGCTGCCAATTTTTAATTGATGTTGTTTAACTTTAAATTCATTTAGTTGTTTTAGTCAACTTTTATTTCGATTGTGTTATTTTATATTTCGTATTAAGTTCCTCCTATTGCAGCACCCTTTATCAATTGTATGAAATAGTAAAGGGTGCTTTAAGTTTTAACTCCAGTAAATTATAGTTGACCAAGTTCTTATCACTTTAAATATTAAATTTGTTTCTTAATTTTATTTGTTGTTGAATTTATTAAAACATGTTTTTTTAAATAAAATAACATTCACATCTTAAACAAGAAGAAACAGAAGTACATGTTTTAATAAAAGGGAAAATATTTTTGAGGGAAAAATTGCATAAACATTTTCAAAAGAAAACAGCAAATAATTGTTTTCATTGTTGTTATTATATTTTTATGTGGTTAATTAGTAAAAGTATTTTTGGAATTTGTTGCAGACAGAAATTCAATGTGTTGGCAAAAGAAGGCTGGCTTCTAAGAAGAAAAGGGTTGTCTTTGAAATGAATTTCAACGAATTTCAAGCATAAATAATTCGTAGAAAATTAATTTCTTTTGAATGCGCAACCAGGAAAGAGACAAGCAAAGAAAAGGCTGATGAAAATAGTCGCGGAATTGAATTTGAGCCTGACAATAATTTTGGAATCAGTATTTGAATCTATAAAGTTGGAATAATAATACACATCATGATTAATTCTTATTAGTCAAAATGACTCCTTTTATGCTTCATTTACTGCAAAATTTAAAAAGGGAGATACCGCAAAACTTTATTAAATATTCGTGCTGCGTGTTTGACGCACGATTAAATACAATTCCAGCAGGTCAATTCATACCGAGTGATGAATTCTAATGGGCTATAATTGTTGGCAAAGCAAAGACCAATATTTTACACAAATTCTAACATGAAATTTAAGAATCATTATGTGCCAAATATTTGGCTCAATAATGTAACAGAAGCGTCTAGAATTTTATAAATTTTCCACACGTTTAGTCCTTCCGTGATGTAACATTTTATGCACTTCAATTGAATCGTAAAACTTCACTAAGCGATTTACGAAATTAGTAATTTTTTATTGTATTTAATTATGTTTTTTTGTACACTTTTTAATAGAAAATGGCAACATTGTGATATTTGAAAGTAAAGAATTCTTTAAGAAAAATATTTTCAATTTTAAAAGTCTTTTACACTGTTTAGGAAAGAAATAAAATTTTTTTTTTAAATCGTTACACATCACCGCATTTTAATTGAACAACGAATAGGACAGACAGAGATTCAGAGATTCAGAGATTTTACACTTACAAAGTGTAAGTGTGTGGAGCAAATAAAAAAGATTTTGTTGTAGCCTTTTAAGTAAGTCTGAAGTGATTTTTTCTGCTTCTGAAATAAAAAAGTAGAGAAGGAATTTGTATTGTGTGCAACTACACCAAAATAGCTTTCAAGTCAGTTATATTTAATCAATAAGGATGGACAATAAGGTATTTAAAAGTGTACCACATAAAAGGTTACACTCCTGAAATTCGCAATTAGGACTTGAAATAAGTGACTGAATGACTAGAAAAATTTTAAGTAAAAAGGTCCAGAGGCTACGGATTTAACTAGTTCGGTTTATGGCCAATTTTCTTAGCGAATTTTGTAATTCAATTTCCTTATCTTTTATTTAAAGTTTAGTGACTCGGATAACTGCTCGCCTGTACCAACCAACACGTAACGTTCACTCTTCCGGTTATTTAACAGTCGTTATGCAACAACACGCGCTAAAAAGGTGTATTTAAAGAAATACATTAAGCAAATCTGCTACCAGCGATAAGCGTTTACATTCGAATCCTGTCCACTGAAAGTCATTAATCTCAAGAGTATTTTGTTTTTGTTGCTTTGTGTTTTATGCCATGAGAAATAAATTCTGAAAAAAATTAGAAATGAAATATTCTTCTTAATTGGGTCTACATGCCCCGAGAAATACAAAAATTTATATTTCATTCCCATTTAATAGCGATTTCTTTCTACACATTTTCTTGTGCTGCCATTTTAATTGGCCATAAATATTGCAAGTTTTTTTATGAAGTGTTTGAAAAAAAAATAATAATAAATAAAAAGTGTTTTGCTTCTGTTTCTACGCTGAAATAAACACTCATTCAATAAATGTGTCTACCAAGAGATTTATAAGATTTTAACAACTTTTTAATTTGCAGCTAAACAAAACAAAAGCAGAACAACGTACTCATGAATTCAAGTTGGGGAAATTAATAAGAAGTGGAAATTGATCTTATGCAAATACACACTTTTAATGTCAAAAGTAAAAAAATATCGACGAAATTGCCGTTGCATTCCAAACAAAAAATGGTTCATCTATGAAATCGCAAAACCTGCCTGATGGGAGTGCAACAACTATCGAAAACAACAGTGGTGATAAACACAATATACACATGAGCACTGAAGATGAAAGTGTAGCGACTTTCGAAAACAGCTGTTCTGCTCTGCTGTGTAAGTTGAATAAAACTGATGTTGACTTCCTTTGTGCCTAGGAATATTTATCATCATGTCTTTCTGAGATTTTAACTAAGTTAGAACAATTAGCCTATAAAAATATTAATATAGCAAAATAAAAATGTTCAATAAAAATAAAATCACGAAAACAACGTTGTTCTTGTATGAGATATAAACAGCATTTTTTAATTCATCTTGATTTTCCTTTGGTCCTGGGAATATTAGTCATGACCTTTTGAATTCAATGCGCTGCGAAACTTGGCCTATTTATTTCAATTGAATTTAATACTCGTATACATGACTTTATTACTCCCACCCCTTAAATGATTTATGGAATTTTCTTGCTGCTGAACAGGCATTTCTTTGAGAATTTATTTGTGTACAAATAAACTTTTCAATAACACAACATAACTTATCTTATGAATATTATCCAGGAAGTTATTTGCAATCTTTTAACCACAAATAAATAGATGTCAGTTTTGCGAATATTAAGCAAGACAAATTGCGGAAAATGTAAATGCATGCGTAGTGTGATTGCAAATTTGTAATGGGATAAATTACTTTTATTGAGTTGAATAGAAGTTTCTGAATTGCATGGGATTTGATTTATTTTCAATAATTGTTAGCAACTGTGACAGTGTGAGAATCGACAGTGGGATGAAATAATAAAAATGTATATACTTTAAAAAAAAGTAATTTAATAAAATTTGCCATTTTCGTTATCAGAAATACTTCAACAACGCATTGGAAAATTTTAGGAAAATTCCAATATTTGAAATTTTGAATAGACTTTAAATGTTTAAAAATCCATGAAATCAACAAAAATATTTAACCAACAGGGTGTTCAATTACGGTTATCTGTAGCATAGTCTGTCCTTTAAAATGACCTATTAATAAGAGTGCTTTGAATATTAACATTTTGTGTTTAAATAAAATCTGTGTATCATTTCTGCTGTCGATATTTCGTAATTTATTAGAATTCATGTTACTTTTTGCTATAAAAAGACGAGAAGAGAGAAGAGTTGGAATAATTAGAAATTTTGTTAACAATTATTTGAATAGTATTAATTTGACTAAAATTATTCTACTAAAATTAAAACTAAAAACTTACAAGAACTTCAAAACTGAAACATCTCTACTAATTATTAACAGGAAAAAACGTTAAAAAATTAGATACGAGAATCATAAAAATTATTCGGTTAAAATTTGTTCTGGTGAATTGTTCGATTGTTCAATTAAAGAATATTCGAATAAATAAAATAGATTTATATCACTATTTACAAAAAAATTTATTCGATTAAAAGTGAATATTTAAATAAAAAAATTAAATACTGTTAATGAAATATTAAACATAAATAAATAAAGTTTGTAATTTATTATTTTATATAACAAAACCTCCTCGAGCTGAATAAATATAATAAAAGTTGTACAATTATTTTCATATATTTTCCAAAAGACACCACTGTGCACCGCCTAAGAGCATTATATGCATAAGTATGTACTCATGTATATGTATGTGTGTATGTATGCATGCATGCATGTGCATGTAATTTCCTTCTGAATTAGCTTTTGGGCAGAGGAAGAAAAGTTTCCATAATCATCAATTAGGGAAGCATCAAATTCTTAAGCTCAAATTCCATAATAATTGTGGAGATTTTGTTAAGGCAATTGCGATGTGGGTGTGTTTTCCCCATTAACAAGCAACATGTGAAACTTAAAAAAGGTTTAGTTTATCTAAATCTATGGACCCATTTTATATTTCACACATGAATAGGGAAGCTTTTGTTTGTAACTCTCTGACTTTGATAAATTGTGCAGGGGAGGCAAAAAAATGCAATTAACTTTACAATTTGTTATCTTTAAATCTACAAAAACACGTGTTATAACAGGCAATAACTGTTACTGCATTAGGACTAGGTTATTTCAATTTTTCATTTTAATGTATTTAGATGTGTAATAAACTTGGCAGAGGAAAATGGAAGCACTTGATTCTATCTGCGATCTGACGGAGAGATATTTTTAGCAGCAGCAATCGTTTACTGCTGGACAGACAAAGAAAGGTCAGAGAGAGAGACAAGAGAAGGTCAAAGTGGGTAAGAGTTTAGACTACAGCCTGAATCAGGGAGGATGGAAGTGTTGTGACAAACGAAAACAGCCAAGTTTTTCTCTGCCATGCAGCATGAAATTTGTGTTAAGTTTCCCTGGTCTCATCTCTTCCTAAATATTTTCTTACCAACTTTAGTGTCATAAAATCACTGGGAAGTTTACATTTTTATATTTTCGTAATTTTATAAATTTTTTTTTTCAGAATTGTGGGGACATCCGGTGTATGATAAAAAAAAAATTCCCTCTAATTTGTTGCAAAAGCACATTTTACTTTTTGCATGTGCAAAACAATTACTATCAAATTAAAGCCAAACAAATGACCACAATGTTATATTTATTGCCTTGCAAAAGTCATTAGTTTCAGCAACAGTTTCCATTACAAAAAAAGAAAAAAGGAATTGGCGAAAAATATAACATTAAAAAAAAATAATGGCAACAAATTAATAAAATTGTGTGTCGTTCGTTTTCCACGCCAGTGAAACAGAGTTTGTCCATTCAACTCCGTGTTCACATTTTGGTGTCTGTTTGGTGTTGCCCTTTTTTGCTTAACTTTTTCATTTCATTTTATTGTATTATTCTGTCTTTTATTATTTCACTCTGAGGTACGACATTGTGTCAATATTTTTTGGCTAAAAATTTTCCTGTCTAGCGTAATAAACCAGGCTGGTATTTTTATGAAGCAAATTTATGGATTTTTACGTTGTAACGAATGTGTTTTGCGGCTTGTCAATATGCGAGCACGATGTACGGCCATTAAAATAAATAAAAGGAAAACTGGTTGGAGAATGAAACGTACAAGTCAGTTTATGTGTTTTGTGTGCGAGCCAATTCGTTAATTGATTCATTTTGGCTCGGCAGGACCTGAGAAAAAACATATTCCTGCGAATTTGTTTTGCTCTAAAGGAGCATCATAAACCTTCAATACAATAAAACTTTATATGTGCTTAGGGTTTAGTTCCGCACTTATTCACAATTAATGCTAAAATATTTCATACATCCAAAGTTTAAATTAATGAAAGAGTTTAGGCTGGATTTTTTGTTTGTTTTCATTTATAACATGCTTGAGCAGGGTTGTAAAACAATGTGATACAATTGCAATTTTGGAACATTTAATCGGTACTTCTTAACCGCTGGTATGAGAAGAAAAAAGTGCAAGATATAAAATTACTTAATTGAATAAGAAATGTTCCCCTTTATTCCATAAATATGTATCGACATCACCTCAAGACAATATCAAAAATAGCATACTTCTGCCCTCTTTTCCTTCCCCAACTAACTATTTCCCATAGCACCTCGCAATTTTCAAGGCCTCAGAGAGTAGTTAGAGGCTGCCAGAAACAGTTGGGTGTTGTCTCGGAGAGCGAATAAGTGAAGTATTTTTGATATTGTCTCGACGTGACATTGACAGTTACAGAATAAAGATGATTATTAATTGCACACTGAGAGTAAAGTTTCGTAGCAAAATACATGCAATAAAAGCCATAGAGAAAAAAATATTTTTTGTAGCGGCCGTGTCTAAGTTAACCCTAACCTATGATTGGACAACATATACACGATTCTTTTATATACAGATATCAGCAGTTAATATTCATTTTTAAATACAAATAAATTTCAATGATCCATTTATATTTCATGCCACCAACGAATTTATGACCCCAACGTATTTATTTAAAATAAAGAAAATTTTTTTTTGTTGTTTTCTTTATTCTGGTACAATTTGTGGCAGATACAAATTCGACTTCGACCAATACGGGTGGCAGCATTTATATGAAACGATAATTGAATAAAAAAAATTATGCCCTAATTTTGTAAAACACTTTGCGTTGAAGAATTTTATATAAAAACAAAAACAAATTTCTAAAATCTTTTTAAAATTGCTTTTGTTTTGAACACAATTTTTCCACCGAACAAATAAATAGAAATCCATGCGTTGCTTTGTCTTTCAAAACGTTTTAAATTTAAATGAAAAATAAGATAAAATTGAGTAAAAGAGAGCAAAGAGAGCAAAATTGCTTTGGTTTTGTGTATATCTAAACTTCACTTACGCAAAGTGATTTACAAAATTAAAGACTTAAAATACAAATTTAGCATGGCCGACATATTATCAAAATCACCCATCGCCCATTGTGCACTGAAATTTTGTAAATTTATTTGAAAAACATTTTCAATACATTTTACAAATTTTGTAAAAATAAAATTGAAAAAAGTAAAAATTTTCTTTAAAGTTTATACAATTTGAAAATCTCGTTTTCCATCCCTGTGCTAATAATAAAAACCGGCAACTTTAACAAAATTCTTGAATAAAAACAACTCAAATAAAAAGTTTGAAAAATTCTTCCACAAAATTGTCAACAATGTTTTTAAGGCTCCCTACTCACTTTCACTCAAACAAAAACAAATTTGCTTGTTTGTCTGAAAGTTTTTCGATAATAGTTTTTCTCTGTGTAGGTTTTCTCTGGCGCCATATTTTAAGGATCATTTGTGGCTAAATAAGCATCTGTAGAATATGACAAAGCGAAATTCGTCAATATTTCAACTCCTTGGAACGAGTGGTTGAGCATTCAATTTGTTTAACTCAAGTCAGTAAAAGACTTTTGATAAATTTTTTAATAATTGAGAATAATTTATTAAGAGCATTTGGCTTTTGTTAAAGTCAATGAAAAGTTTTGTGGCGTTAGGAAATTAACGCCTATTGTGGGTAATTTGAAAGGAATAATAAAGTTGAATATAATTCTTTGTAATTTTAATTTTTTTTGTAGGAAACAGGAGGATTAAATTGAACATAAAAAGAGTTTGAAGACAACATATTTATTGAAGAAAAACAGCAAAAGAAATTGATAAATTATTTTGTGACAAACGCAAACTGCTGCAGGTGTTTTTTTTCAACTCTAAATCGTAAAATCATATTCTTAAACTAACTTAATTTTTTTTAATATATTTTTTCTAGTTGACCTCATTTATTTCGCTGTTGAAAATTAGAAGATAATTTAAGGTTGACTGAGTTTTCCAAAAGCCCTTCAGCTGTTCTTTTATATTTTTATTCAATTTTTTTGTTTTATTTTTTGAAATATGAGCCATAATATTCACTTATGATATTGATTTTCAATTTGTGAAAGTTAAGAAAAGGTAAATGTTCTGTCAAGTTGATAAACAAATTAAATGTTAAAGAAAAAATATTATTTAATTTTAGTTTTTTCTTCAAGAGCGCACACATAAAGACGTGGCGAAATATTAAACATATAAAAATGTGTATTGATAAATATTTATATAAAAATTAATGATTAATCGAGCGGTTAAATAATTCAAGCAAGAACCAGATTAATTGAACACCCTCATGTTAAGAGTTCCCAGTGTTTTCCAAATCATTTTCTTATTCGATTACTTTCCTCATTTTCAATTAGTTGAAATTCTCTTCCATTTTACTTTCTAGATTAAAAATCTCAGAATTAGCTTCTCTTCTAAACGATTTTTGCTGCGAAGGCTTTCAGATTAATCTGCTTGTTTCTTCTATCATAAACATCATAAACATTTTCACATCAGACTAGTGCGTTTTCAGTTTCACAATAATTGTTTCTACTTTTATAACAAACAACCATCGTTCGATGTTCTGATAACAAAGATTTCATTACATTTCATTACAACAGTTAACATAAAAAGAAACACAAACTGTAGTGCCTTTCATTAATCCCTTTTCACTAGTGAACAGGCAACATAACGCAAGTTGTGTGCCAAAGTGGCATAAGTCGAGAAGTTCCTTTTCGTAGTTGAAATTTCAGACTTTATTTAATGAAAATTTTTGCATGATTCTGTCTTTGGGAAATAGTTTAGTACGAGGTCTGTTCAATCTATAAAGTGAATCTTAGCTTTTCTCAAAACACGTTTCATTATTCAGAAACTCCTATTTTATTGCCTTCAAAGTAGTCTGCCTTAGATATATACAGGTTCCAGACTGATTCTGAGAGCCTGTCACTATGCCTTTATGTATGTACGGATGTGTGTATATGTATGTGCATGTGTGTGTGAGTAGGTGACTCGCTTATAACTTTTGAACAGTTGCATCGAATCAAACCAAATTCGTAGTGTTCTGACTTGGATGTTCCGGGAATTTGACTTAAAATAAAAGCAATTTTCTTTTTTAATAGCTTTATAACTGATTTACCAATCGATTCCACAAACCAATCAGCTCTTCACGCCGATCGCTACAAGCCGTGTCAAAAGCTGTTACTCCCTCCTTGAGATATCGTCAACGAAAAAATTCCAAAGAAGGGATTTTTTTAAACTCCGATATTATATATCTAATCGATTAGTTAGTGCTTTAGCTCGAAGATTAAAATTACATTTAAGTGAACAAATTATCTTTTTATTTTTATGTGAAATAGGGAAACGAATAATTTCACATTCATTTTATCCAAAATCCGTTTTCTTTGAGATAAACCACTCTTGCAGTGAGTGCATATTGGACGCACTTCTATACACAAGCACAACCAGAGAACAACCCAGCGAATATTTTTGGTCGTGATGGAAAAATTTCTTTTAAATATTTAAAAGAAAAGAAATTCATATTCTAACACTTCGTTTCTAATATTGTGTATTTTAATATACGAGGGTGGCATTTGCTTTATTCAGTAGTAACTTTAAAGCAGACTAGCTCGTTCATTTCAGTGGAATAAAATAAAATTAAGGTCGCGTGCTGATTAAATTTCGGTATGACTGGCCGGTGGTGGAAACTCGAGCATTTAGTATTTGTTTAATAATTTTCTTTTATTTCACAGGAGTTTTTGCATAAATCGGTAAAGTTTCTAACATGGCTAATTGGCATTGACATAAGCAGCAGAAAACTGATTGCCTCTAGAAGTGTTTAATGCCGTTTTCTTTTCTATAAAACGTGTAACATATTTTCACTTCTTCTGTAGAAAGCAACAGTTTAGAGGAGTTCTTAATTAGAAATAGTTTTTCGTAAAACATGTTGGATAAATTTCTAATATATTTGCTATTTTTAAATCACATAATACTGCGATTTTCTTTTAAAAAGTGCAAGAAATGTTGCATTATTTTTTAGAAAAGAAAACAGCAGGAGTATCTTTAACATTTTACGCTAGTCGAAAAAATTTTTAGAAATTTGCGATATATATTTTTTCAAATTAAAAAGTCTTTCTCAGTTATTCCAAATTTCTACAGAAAACTCTTTTAGAAATTCTTATGAAAATACGTTTAGAATATCTTTGCAAAATGCGTTCAGAATTTCTTCAGAATATTCCTTAAAAATGTTCTTAACAAAGTCCTTCAGAATCTTCAAAATAAATTTCCCTGAATTCTTTGATAAATTCTTTTAGAATTTCTTGAGAATTTCTTTAATATATTAACTTAGAGTTACTTCAGAAAATTTCTTAAAAATTTCTTCAGAGTTTTTTAAAATGGCTTTTTAGAAGTCCTTTCGTTTCTTTAATAGTCTTCTTCAGATTTTTTTAGAATAAATTAAGAAAAATTCTTTTAGTTTTTGTTAAATTCCTTTAGTTTTTTTTAATAAATTCCCTTAGCATTTTTTTAATACTTTGGGATTTCTTTAATAAAACCGTTTGCGATTGCCTTGAAATTTCTCCAAAAAACTACTTTTAAATTTTTTTGTAAATATTTTCAGACAATCTTTAAAAATATCTTTACAACTTATTTAATAAATTCCTTTAAAATTTCTTGAACAACTTCTCTTAGAATTTCCTTACAAGTTCCTCAATCAATTCCTAAAAAAAATCGTTGATTTCTTTAATATATTCAGTTAGAATTTCATCCAAAAATTTCCATTAAATTTCTTCAGACGTGCTTCACAAAACTTCTTAAGAATTTCTTTAATAAATTACTTAAAAATCTCCTTAATGAATTCCTTTAGAATTTTCTTATTTCTTCTGAAATTTTTTTTTGGAAATTTTATAGAAAATAATTAAAATTTTTTTTCAGAGATTGTTTTTAGAATTTTTATTGAGAATTCTTCTAGAACTGCTTTAGAAAATTACATTCAAAATTTTTTCAAATGTATCGGGAAGCTTTGCCAATTTTCTGAAGCATTCAAGTCGGCTTTTAAGTTCTTTATGAATAATTTCTTTGCATTTTCCAGATGACTTTTAACAAGAATTAAATAAATTGTATTAACTTTTTGATCGGCTGTACTCTGCAAATGTTTGCTGGGTATTTTTATAAAAGAAAACTATATTTACAAGCTCACATCTAATACGAACAAGTTGGCAGGCAACGGTGCTCGTAATTATGCGAACTACGATTCTTTATTCTACTCTCGACATCAAATCAATGAACTGATTAAAAAGAATTCTTTGTTGTTTGTTGTTTTTGTTATATGCCATTAACAGGAACAACAAAATGGATTACAGCACATTCAGGCTAATTTTAAACACAAAGAATTAATAACAAATTGATTCATCAGTTGCACGCAAACACTCACGCACAAAGAGATGTTTGCAGCAGCATAAAATTACATTCAGTTCAAACTTTAGCTTTCATGCAAACTGTTGTGTGTTTGACTTGTTATTTAATACTGGTAACACACATGCTTTCTCACGCACACATACATATATTCATACATGTTTATTGAGTTTGTGTTCTCTAGTTAATTCATTAAAAAGATTTCGAATTTAGTTTTTTTATTCAAGACAAATTTCATATATTAATTTTGTTGAAAATGGTTTTCACATTTTAAATTTATATAATTAAACAAAAATTAATTACGGTTATCCATCTCTGGTTTGACAGCTGTTAATGTCAAACTGTGTTGCTAGTTTTCTTCATTCAGATTTGCAAGTCATCATTAATCGTTTAATGACAGAAGAGCGCTTCCGAATTGTGGGAATTTATTTTGAAAAATAAAATTGATTAGTATGCGAAGTTCATAAGCATTTTTATAAAAAAAAATTATGTTAAAAGATGAACTTTTGTTTTGGTTAAATGCCGAAAATTCCATTTCTAATGCGAAGGAAATCCCGAAACTATTTGGAGCGGTTTGAAAGTCGGCGCTTTTTTCTTAAGAAATATGAGAAGTTCTAATGTTGCTGTCACTGGCCAATGTTGAATGAATTTTTTTGTAAGAACATCAAACGATATTCGGTTCTTCCAATCCGACGCAACTTGCCGTACAGCGCGCTTAACAATCGATTAAGTGCAAAATCAATTTAATGACGGGCCTCTTCATTCGTGTGATTTAACGCTTCTGCTCTTCTTTTATGAGGACTATGCGAAATGTAACTCTTGAAGTATTGGAAGCCGATATTCCAAACACCATTAATTGAGGCAGCATGGTTAGATTTATTGGAAAGAGTAGTCAAAGCTGCGGCTTTGAATGAACCATGTCATTCGTAGCTGCGACAGTCCTGTGCCGGATGTCATATTTAATAATTAAATGCCATGAAATTGTCGGCCAGATTTTATCACATAATTTTTCCCTTTAAAAAATATTTCCGTCTTGTTTTATAATTTTTAGTTCTCATGCGGCTAAAGAAAAGCCCGATATTTGTGCGACATAAATTTGTGGTACGCTTTTATGTTTAATTGTTCTCCATTTTTATTGATAAATTATATATGGTTTGAAAGCTATTTTTGTGTAGATGAGCACAATGTAAATGTTTTTTAATAAAAATTGTAGAAAAGGTTTTTAAATTTGCTTAAAAAGCTACAATAAAATCATTATATTTCATTATTTTGAATTAAAGCTGATCGACCTGCATAAAATATATATAAGAAATTTTTAACTGTCTATCCATAGAGTAGTAGACATTTCAATATAGTTTCTAAGCCCGGCACAAAATTTTGCCACGCCCTGAAACAGACCTTTTTCTGTATTTTTTATGCAGAGCCATGTCATTCAAATTTAGATTTTTTAATGTCACATAACGCTGACTACGACTTCATTTTTGGCTCTGATGGTGTTTTATTTTTATGGCGAGTTATATATTCCATTTAGGACACCTCGAGTACTTCCCTGCTAATGTCCTAGTTTTCATACATAGAAAATATATCCTCTCTGATATTTTTATAAAATTTGCAGTGCAACGAATAAGAAATTAAATAATAAGATTTACTTTAAAAAAAATAAGTGTTGCCGTATATCATGATGTAAATAAGTTAAATTGTAACGCCGCCATTAATTTTCACTCTCCAATTCACGCCCAAAAGTTATAATGAACTGTTTGCAGCCATCCATTCTGCTTCAAAAATGCTTCCAAATAAAATATAAATAAATTTAATTTGTTACACAAATATTGAAAAAAAAAACAGAATAAAAGCAAAATTCATTTTTAAAAATATTTTTCTGCGAACTTCTGCAATTAAATCGTGTAATTGTGCGACCAGGCGGAATGTCAATGCTTGCGTGTGTAGCATGGCCGTCATTAACTGTGGAATCGTAAAACATTGATACACTTTTTGGCAAATTTTGGGCTTTTCGTGTGGCAGCAGGGCAGCAAAAAGCTGTTGAAATACAAACAACTGCACAAAATAACAGTTTATGGATTATTTTCATTTGCATTCTGTTTATGGAAAATTTTCGGGGGAAAGAAAATGCACACGAAAAATGGACGAGAAAATTTGTTGGATATATTTTTTTAATTAAAACTGAGATGATACGTTTGGATTGAAACGAATTTTTAAATGTAGCAAATCTGTTGCAAAGGTCATGTGGAAGAGAAGCAAACATGAATAATTATTTTATTTTATGGATTTCCTTTCGTGAAATATCTATTCAACTAAAAATGTTTGCATACAAACAATTCATTCACTTTGCAAATACTCATAGAAGTGGAAGAAACTCGTTGATAAACAGCCCATAACTGCAACTTGTCCTAATCAATACTTGATCTGCACTGTGGGCTTCATGGTCACACAGTGGGGTAAATTTTTTTTGTTGGCTGCAGAGCATACAGAGCTTCTAAGCAGAGCAATAACTGCAATTTTTGGTTCCAACTTTTTCGAGATCTAAACTCGTTTCGGTTGCCACCATAATTAAAATGTCAGCAATTGATGATGCCACATTCTCCCAAATCCGCTCAAAAGGCCAGGTCCTTCATGCAAGCCAGTATTTACGTAAGCAATCAAGAGGCGTTAAGTCGTTCAAAAGAGGGGCCAGTGAATAGCACCACTTTCAGAAATGAAGTTGTCATGAAAATGGTTTTGCAATAAGTCAATATTAGCCCCCAGTATAACAAGCGGGGCCGTCTTATTGATACCAAATGCCGTTTGATTGTGACACAAATTTCAGTCAGTATTGACCATTCACTGTAACGTCAATTAGTTTCGCATTTCATAAAAAATGAGAGGCGGTGATGCCGGCAGCGTGTAAAGCGCACCAAACAGTCAGTTTTAATAATTGAAATAAATTGAGGCGCTGGATTAAACATTCATCGATATCACAGTCTCCTCCAATTCTCATATAGTTTTTGAAAGTTTGCGCTCAAGCTTTTGAGTTCCACTGATGATTTGCCTTAAAGGCCAATATAATGCAGTTAGAAAGAAACCCACTTCTTTTTTAAATGAATTTATTCAGACAATTGATCCAGTCACGAGCTCTCTCGTATCGCTTATCGCAGTATTTGAAAAAAGAGTAATTTTTTTACACAAAAACATTTTGTGTATAACTGGATTTGTTTTGAAACAATTTCTCTGAAATTATTTTCTCACATAATGCAATAAACGAGAAAATAGATAACACAATTAAATTATTTAATAGAATTTATTTGTCATGTTGTCTCAACAGTAATAAAATCGTTTCATTTCTTGCAGTCTTCCGACTCTTGTGCTTAACCGCAACAATTTTATATAAATTAATTTAAAATACTTTTACGCACTGTTTACAACTTAATTTGCAATTAAAATTTTGCCCTAAAAATTACAAAATCAGAAAATGTGCAATTTATTATCAATTTATCATCGATTTCCTTAATATTCACTTTCAGATGTTGGCCTCTTAACTCCAAGTTAATTAAAATCTTCAAATCAAATGCATTGATTAATCAGATTATTTACACGGTGTAACAGGATATAAATGTAATACTAAATATAATAAATATATTTAATAAATGTACTGATAACTAAAAAAGAAGCTTTTTAAAAAAATCAGGGTTGAAAATAAGTTTTAAAATCAACCGAAAACAATAATAAACCGAAATACAAGTTGTATTCTGAAAAACAAAACGTCGGGAGCTCGTTGTGCGAAATAGAGGATACAAATCGTCTACGCTTTTTCCACAATAATACTTGAACCACATCAAAAACCTTGTACGAGTACAGTGTAACGTATGAGTAACATCATTAATAATATTCAGTATACGCTTGGAAGCACAATAAAAGAGGAGTTGGATACAAATAAACATTGAAGTGAAGCTGATGAAAAGCGTATAAAAAATCAAATTGGGAAATACTTTTAAAATTATTCTCATCAGGTTGCACGTATTCGATATCGCAAAATTAGCGATAGCAACCGATTTATATAGTTATTTCTTCCCAGTGGGATATTTTCAATTCACCATAATTTCAAACTTGATTTTTTTAAGTCAACCCATCGAGTTCACAAGCAAACACAATATTCTTAAGGTCATGACACATTCTTCCTTTTGAATAGAGGCGATACACTGAACGAAAATACATTCTGTGGGTCTGACTGAAACTTCCTGGCCCACATTTGAAAGTTGAAAATAGATGACAGTTTAGATTTTCATTAGAAAATGTATAAAAATATTGTGGCTGATTAGTAAATGTTTTTAGGAATTGTCGTTTTAACTCTTTAGTTTTTATTTTTGTGCTGACTCTTTGGCTATTTTGTTTGTAAAATTTACAGAAATATGTAACGGCAGCAATCAGCGCTAAAGATATGATTTCAGTGTTACCCGGTGTAGTTTTATTTCTGTTCATTATTATCACATTACAACCCCTTGTTTTTGGAGAATTTCGTATTCATTGAGCCGATTTAAAAACAGAAATTTAAGCACAAAGCGAAAAGCACTCATACACGCTCAAAATATTTATGTGTGTGTTGGAGTAGTTTTTTGATGGACATTTTACTGAAATATTAGCAACAGTTGCAAGTGTTTGTTTTCCTTTAAGGACATCATAAAAAGACGGCCTCGAGAGCTGCTGAAATTGATAATGACATAATTAAACATGAAAAGGAAAAAGAAAAAATAAAACAACAATAATTTGTCTGCGAATAAATTTCATTAAAGCGAAAAAGATATTGAATAAAAAAATTACGTGCAAATGATTTCAAAAATTATTAAGAACTTTTATCATCAATTTCTCTATGCACGTACAAGTAATTCTTTTTTGCGGCGCTCTTTCCGTTCTTTGCGATTGCGAGTTGTTTTTGTTTACACACAAAAAAGTTTTGAATTGAAATAATACAAATTAAACTTTTGCCTACAACAAAAATTCACTTTGTTGTAAATGAATTTACAGTAAAAACTGAATTTTAATATTTAAAATTTTGATTAAAGTGAAAGAGTTCTTAAATAGTTGGAACGATTATTTTTGTACATTTTACCTTAAAAAGTTTGCAGGACATTCGCTTGTTATTTTTATTGTTAATTAGTTCGAGTTAAAAACCCATCACATTTTCCCACTTTCCTAAATGCTGCCACGGAGGGATGTCCACTACCAAAATTTTATCTTATACTATTTATTTGTCTTTATTACAGAGAGATGATTTCGTTTTAATCTTATAAAAATATGTATTTATTTTCTAAAGACTTCAAAGCAAATAAGTATATAATTTGTTGTTTTACTACAGTTTGACCTTTTTGATGTTGCAGACACTTTCTGGAAGTTTGCCAAAAATAAACTTTCTGACCTCCCTCCATATGCCAACAAGCGCCGTCACATTTGACAAAATAAATTTGTTAATTAGATTTGTCTAATGGAAACTGACACTAAGTTTGTGTTGATTTGTTTGAAGTTTTAGACAAAATAATGAAATATATTTTAGGCAATAATCCATCCATTAATTTCGTAATAAAAATTTAATATTTTCTTAAGCAACGCATGCTTAAAATTGTGTTCCCAGGTGAAGAGGAGGATGCAACTTCGATCGCTTGTATTTTTCTGGCTGCTCAACAACAGGCACAGGCTAAGCATCGAGCCATTTTTTTAAACTTTAATAAACAAACTCACAAGTAAAATAAATAAAAAAAAAACATTAAATAATTTTGTAAAAGTGTTGTTGTTTCGTAATAAAAGTTTTGTTACTGGTAGCTTTGATTAAAGGCCCCCAGTGCTGTAGTGTCGCAATGAAAGGGTGCGGTGCAACAGTTTTTGTTATTCGTATCTCTACAATTTAATAGTAAGAATAAGAATCCTTCCGAAATTCGTTATAAATAAATTAAATGTCTAATAGAAATAGTTGTGTTTGCTGCGGTGCTTTTTAAAACACTAAATTGACGAACTGTACAACAGAATGTCAGCAAAACTAAGAAATAATGCGGTCTTAAATAGAATTTCAATAAATTCAGAGATGAATACACAGACTATTTATAAAATTTGTTCAAAAGAGAAATAGTTGTATTTGTTACAGTGCTTTTTATAACACTAAATTGACGAACTGTACAATAGCTGCTTTTGTATGTCAGAAAGAAACTTTACAATGCGATCTCAAATAGAAATTTAAAGTTTAGCAAATTCAGGTATGAACAAAAAATCTGTCTTTGAAATACTTTCTAAATAAATTAAGTTTCTCATAGAAATAGTTATATTTCTTGCGATGGTATTTTTATTTTTATAACACTAAATTGACGAACTGTACAACAGCTGTTGTTGCTGGCGAGATAAATTAAGAAACAATGCGATCTTAGTTTGTGTAAATAAAAACTGTTGTCACAATTCAACAAAGCAAAAATATACACTCATACTGTGCAGCGGCTTATGAAAACTGCTGTTCTGCTCGACTGTGTAGGTTAAATAATTAAGAATTGATGGTGACTGCACGAACATTTATCAAGTCCTTCTAAATAAAATACACAGTGCGAACTTTATTTCTGACAGTTAACATTTTTAAACAGTGCGACAGTAACAATTTCTTTAGTCATGGCGCTTTCTTGCTGAAATATTTTAGTTTTATTTCTCATACTTTCATTATATATATATAATTCTCCAAGGATTACATTATACGAATAAATTTCTTGTTAAGTTGACTGTCAAGTGACAATTACACTTCAACACATTTTCTATCTTGACTCGTGACTGCACGGCACCTGAACTTATAAGTTGGCGACCCAAATAAGTTTACCATATTAAACTAATGCCTGGCATGTTCGCACACATCAAAAAAAGAAAATACATATATAAATTTTTCAATGACATAAACTTTTTGAAAAGTGATTCGTATGAATTCAAGTTTGCTAAAGACAAAAAGGTAAATTCATCAAGACAAAATAATGAATTGTTAAGCGGAAAGTTTTACCTCTTGACTCGTTTATTGGAAATCTTCATTCATATGCAGGTATGAGTGTATGTGTGCATGTATTTGTGTATGTGTTTCTATATAAGCATTTACGTGTATTAATATCGCCAAGGAATGGAGACACCAACCGCTGCTGTTTTAAAAATTGTTAAACGATTCTAGTTTGTTAATATCCACGATGAGTCTGAAGAAGAGCTTTTAAAGTTGTTGTTGCCATATATAAGTTGCAGTCAGTAATAGAATTTTCTTTAAAAATAAGCATCCAAATTTTATCTTTAAAAAGAACTCATGACACTCTGTAATTTTGGCTTAAAAATGGTAAGAACAATATTCAATATTCCAACACGCAAATAAAACACCATGACGAAACAGATTTTTAAATGAAAAAAATTTATATAAAGAAAAATTTATTTAAATATTCTTTAAGTTGCAGTTAAATTGGGTTTTATAAAGAAGAACAACTACAGGAACTTTGTTTTGCTCATGCGAAACTTTCATGAAGAAGCGAGAGAGTGTTTAAGTAAAACTTATTTCGGTTAATTAAATTCAAAACTTTTAAAAAGCGGCTGTAAGCTGACTTTGATTTTAGATTAGTTTTAGCCACTAAATAAAACACCATGAACTTTACAGACGAGTTTATTTGAAAATACTAAAATATTCGTTGTGTTTAATTGAAAATAACAAAGTAAATTATGTATTAAAAAAAAATGCTTTTAAAGCATGATGTTGAAAAAATTATTTGAAATAGTGAAGGGGTGGAATTGGCGATTTATTAAATAAAACAAATAAAAATTTCAATTTTTCCTTATTAATATTTAAGAATACTTGTAATAAATCCACTCCCCGACACCAGTGCTGCTTATAAGAATTTATTTGCCAACATTTACTCGTCTGACTGTTGGGTAAAAAAAAACATTAAAAAAAATAAAAATGACATCCTGTGAAACAAGGGCTCGTACTTTTTAGTTAAAGTTTTTTGTAAAAACAGTTTAAGGCGGCAGCAGCAGCAGCAGCAGCAGCAGCAGCAGCAATTCTTTCAATGTGTTTTAATAAAATTTAAATGGATTCGCCACAAAAACCGTTTAAAACTTTGAAATATTTGCAACGATAATAAAACGAAAGACGATAATTAAACAAAAAGGTTAAAATCTCGATTAACGCCCACAAGAGTTCTAAACATTTTTTTAATTTTTTTTACCTTAAATAAAACAAGTAAAGAAAAAGTTTCTCTAAACAAAGTTAATTTACAGGCAGAAGAAGTTTCACCTGCCCTGTCAGCTGCAGTTATTCTGTTGTTTTAAGAATTATTTTATTTCTTTTAGCGGAAGTTAAGCACACCTTTTTTTCTTTTTTTGTTTAGCCCAAATGTAAAAGAGAAGGTTTTAACTCATTTGCATTTGGTTTTCTTTAAAATTGTTGCCTAAAAGCTGCGCTATTTGTTAGCAAATACGATAACAAAAAAGGCGTAGTTTATTAACAGTGTAGCACAGTGTTGTGGTCATGTACTGCAGAAAAGCGCTTCGATCGGTGCGATTTTTTACATGCTGGTGGCATCATTGTGCACAATTTTTTTTATTAACCGCCAGAGCTTTTGTTAAGATCAATAGAACGATCTCTATTGAAAGAAACTCATGAGCAATGGTTTTTTCTATGAAGGCTTGTGTAAAGTAGATCCAAGCCAGATGCCGCCATGTGCCATATGGCGTCCGCATTCATCGACTTCTTTGAATATAAAATTTTGGCGATAAATGGATTTCCAGAAATTTTCTTGGTCTTCAAGATCGTGCGATCTGACACCTCGATTAATTTTTGTAAGGCCCCATAAAGACATTGATTTATACTGACAAACCAGCAACAAATCATTACTTTGAGATAAACACTTCGCATATAGTTTTGTGGCACATGAACAGAAAAGTTTGAAAAAGTGGCTCCAAATCAAGAGGCCACAATGTGCGTCATCAAGAACTGAAAATATTTTTAAATATTTACGCCGTTTATTGGTCTTTTTTAATTAAAAATAAATTATTAGAATTTAAAATACAATCAAACTTAACTCACTCTCCCTCTCTCTCCTTCTCCCACTCTCTCTCTCTCTCCATTGTAGCTTTCAAGTAGACAAACCACAAAACTAAACAAGACACAATCGATAGTCGCAGCAACACGCTTTAGTGGCCTCTTATTTTACTCGTACACTAACAACAACCAAACTTTTATTACAACAAAAAATCAAACTTTGACTGATTCCACTAGTCAATATTGTCATGGCCTTTCATCGTATAAATACCAAAACAAATGGAAACTAATTAAATGCCACCTGAACATAAAATTTTTAGGTTCGAAAAGCTGAAAATTTCACTGGAGTTTGGTTGTGTTTTATGTTTCCATTAAAGCGGCTAAATGTGTGCTCGTAGTTGTATGAGTGTGTGTGTGTATGTGTGGGTGTGCAAGTATGCAAATAGAAGGGAAACAAACCCTTTTCTGCGAAATGTGTTGCAGTCAAGAGTCAGTAGACAACAAAATATTTATTATAATGGAATGCAAATAAACGTGTATGAAAATAAGAACAGGGGAAAATTAAGTTCAACAAGGACACGGTGAAAATGGAAACTCTGACGACAAAGAAAAGATGAAATAAAATTCCATGGAATTAAAGAGTTAATAAAACGAGTCTTTTATTTACTTCGACAAACTGCAAACCTGCAATTTTCCATATAAAAAAAAATCTTGTGGCGAAGTTGTTTATTAATTTCAAATTAATTAATTAATGAATTTTATATCATCACAAGATTTGCATGAATTTCGTGAGTTTAAACACCGTCGCACTGTGGGAATTCCCCGAAAGAAGTGTAATTTTCAACACACTATTCCAAAATTTAAATTTCGGAAAAGCTGTTGCAATCAAATTAATAATGTTGTCTGTTGTGACTACCAGTTTTTCTTGTTTAGTCGTTTCAAACTTGCAGGAGTGCTCTTTTTGTAGAGGTATAAAAGTTTAGCCTGGCAACACTTTTTAACTGACATTCATTTTACCAGGTGTCAAGTGATTTATGTTTAATTTGGTTTGACTGATGCCTGACCAACGCTTCCGAATTGTGCAAATTTATTTGGAAAATCATCGTTCTTTTCGACATGCGTAGCCGCGTAAATTTTTTTTTAGTTTGTTTTTTTGTTTGAATGGAAACATCAATAAATAAAACCGCCGTAGTTGGAGTGATGAGTGTTCTGAAGGTGAGACACCGTTGCTGACTGCGTGCTGCGCTTAATGGGCTGATGAAATCACTGGACCGTACTTCTTTAACACTGGCACTGGTGAGCGCTATAGAGCCATGAATACTGACTTTCTCGTTCATCAATTGAACAGCCATGAAGTGCAGGAGCTGCAGTTTCAAGAAGACGAAGCAACATGTCATACAGCTCGTGTTACAATAAACTTACTAAAGGAAACGTTTGGTAATCGCACCGTTTCAAGTTTCGAATGAGCGAATTTGCTTTCAAGATCGTGCAGTCTATTCCCGCTTGACTATTCTCTGTGGCGATATGTTAAGTCACTAGTCTAGATCGACAAACCCGAAACGAACGACCAGTTGGAGAACAACGCGGTATTATTGCTGATATACGGCATAATGTGCTGATAACAGTTATCGAAAGTCCGAACAAATCCTGGTGGTCAGGTACCACAAGTATAATATTTAAATTATAATGCCAGACTATTTTTCGATTAAAGTGAATTTCACGTCGCTTTGAAAAATTCACATTTTAACTTCGCATTTTTATAATAAAAAAAACAAAATACTTCTCTCCAATGACACGTTGATGGAAAATTAAAGTGCTTCGTGTCGGCAGTCGTGATTATTATTCTTCTTCTTTTTCCTGGGAGCCTACACAGTTTTTGGAAGGAAGTTCTTTTCAGCAGTTTAGAGTTATGACTCCTTTCCCTCAGTCTAACTGTGTTTTTTTACTTGCAAAGGTCATATATGCAATAGCCTTGCGACATGACTGCTATTACTTTGCGGTGAGCTTGTGGGATTTTGGGGATTATGGAAATATATTATGGGAATTCATATTAAACTTGTGTAATGGCTAAGGGATATAACCTCAAGCTAAAATCGGTGATTTGACTAACTATCTGAATTTGTAAACGATCAATTGTCACTGGCTGGGTAGTGGGTGTGAAGAAATTTCTATCTTCTTGCATTGACTCATCATTCTAACTCTAACAAAACTTATAAAAAGGAACAATATATTGAACAAACGAGTGTGGCCAAAGATTATTTACTTTTTTCCTTTTAGATGACTTAGAAAATTAATTCGACTTGCACTAAAAGTTAATGTTTTGTGGTGCAGTTTCCGCTATAAAATTTTATAATAAATTTTCAATTTCCTATTTACTTTTTATGTATTTCATAAGCAATTCCACTGTTCGGCTTCACTACCAAACGACTGGCATATTCTATAGTCTTGCAGGAGCAGTCAATATGTGTGAGTGTGTGTGTGGGTGTGCTTAAGCAAAGAGAATTTAAACTCTTAATACGAGCACTTGTTTCAGATATTCGCATTCATAGATTCCGTATTAACTGTCACAGATGCTGCATAAATTATTATCAATAATCTGTGCAGAAAATCTCTCTGCTACACAAACAAACAAACAAACAAATAAACGAATGCATTCATAAATAAGCCTATTTATGGTAAAACATATGCTGATGTTTATGCGTGTGTGCATGGGTGTGTAAGTGTGTACTAATGTGAGTTGATGTTTTAGGATAAATTTTTGGCAAGTGAAATAAGTGGATTACAAAATGTTTATTTACAAATAGAGACTTTATGGATGATTAGCATTGAGGACTCAAAAGCTTTACTGAATTAAGCAGGAGATTAAATAAATTTAAATTTTGTTATACAAATTTGAGAGCTAAAGAATTGTATTTAATGAAATTATTTTGTGATTTGTCTTAATTTTTGGAGTTTTAGTATACTTGAATAGTAATTTTTTTTAGGATTAAGTATAAAAATAGAAATATTTTATATTTTTTCTTTTTTACTTCTCTCTAGCGAAATTTTGAGAAATCGGTGGCTTTCCGCCGTTTTGCAAATGTATAGTTCCCAACAGATCTGGACGTTTTAAAGTCCTGGGAAACTTCCCTAACTACTTGTGAGAGTCTGTCCTTTTTTTTATATGTTTGCCTGTTTGTGTACGCATGTAACCCGCCTTATAACTCAATCGATTTAAACTGGTGGCATTCCAAAGAGTCCTACCGAACTTAGATTTCCTGTGAATTGGAATTCAGGAAAACCCCAAAAATTGACCAAACTAATTTTTTTGATAGTGGTTTTTTGCAATAGTTTTTTGACTGTTTTCCGATCGACACAACAAACCAATCAGCTGTTAACGATCAAATATCATGTTAATCGCCTTAAAACGGGTCAATTCGTACGTGTCAAATCGGACTTCCACAAACACGACTTATAGTCTCCTTCCCGTAAACAATTTTCGTAGTTAAAACGCCATTTTTTTATACACAAACTCTTGAATAAATCAAGCGAATCGAAGTGATAAGTGGTGAATCCTATAAAAGAATCAACAACACTAACTGATCAGGGGGCAAATTGCAGCACTCGATATCGATCGGAATTTCTATATAAATGATATTGAAATTTAAATCAATATCGAATGTGATAATTTGGTATCAGAAATTATATATCTGCGGTCAGGTCAACCCATTCGATATCGATGGAAATTTCAAAACAATTTATATACAAATTTCGATCCATATCGAGTTGCAGATCAAATGGCCGCCTAGATCATGCCATTTGGCGCCTTTACAATTTTTTCTGAGGCAGGATATGTTAAGGCGCATGTCTATAGGAACAAACCCGCAACGGTTGACGCACTGGATATCACGATTGAAGAATTTATTCATAAAATACCGGCCGATATATTGTGGCAAAAGTGGACCTACCTCATGAACCTTTTGAGGCATAACCGCGGTTCACATTTACATAAAAATATCTTTAAACCTTGAATTACACAAATTTTTCTATCGACTCAAATAAGGATTTCATATATTTCTGTATATTTTAGGTGTGTGTTTTTCTTGAAAAGTCACCCATTAAATAGACAACAGCACACAACGTCAATAGTTTCCATAAATATGAAGAAGAGTAATAAATTCTATTTCGACATCAATCTTAGAATACCACAAAAAAGTAAATAACAGATGCGTACCGTGAGGTAAAAGTTCAATACTCCCTTTTTTGGTGTGAAATACACACGAAGTCGTATATGCTGGTGTGTATGTGTATGTTGGTGTTATTGCACTTTTGCCAGTGAGCTCAGGGGCAACACTCTTAAAGCCAGAGGCTGACGTTGTGTGTTCAAAAGAGTTTCGCACTTTAAGCAACATTCCGAATTGCATTAAATTTTAATTCTCACATTCCAGTGAGAACGAGCAGCCGAAATGCATCAAAAATATATCCAACAAAAATGTTTAACTAAAAAATTATATACATTTTATGCGAGTAAAATTATATGCTGGAGAAATTTTATGGATTTAGTTCTGTTTTGTTTTTTGTTAGATATTTTTTATTATAGATTTTTTTTTCTTTTTTTTTTTTTGCAAATAAGACGCAATGAACTGCAGAGCATTTTTCTTGGCGTCTTGGTGGAAAAAGTGAGTTTTTTTTTCTCAAGAATGAACTCAAGCAAGTGAAGAGGCAAACTTTCGAGAAATAAAAATATTTAAGAAAGACATCAGAGAATGAAATTATTACTTTTTGTCATTAAATAAACGAAGACAAACTCTTCACTCCGGCAGCTCCACTATAAAGTTCAAGGACACCAAAACTATTGAATATTCTTGAAAAGATTTAGTTTTATGTTATTTTCTTAAAAAACTCTTAAATTTAGCTGAAGTAAAAATATCCCATTTTGGTACAAAATTTATTTCGATACATTCCACAGAAATGTTCAGCTTTTTCCGTTGGTTAAAGTCGTTCTTTTCTTAATAAAATTTGAATTTAAAATTGTATTTGAGTGACGAAATCGAAAACGAGATCTTAAGTTTCGCAGAGTGAACATTTAGCAAATTTAGCCAACAGCAAATCTGGAGCGCCATCAACGTCATTCAACAATTCCTGAGCGACCCACGTGCCACAGTTTCTTTTTTGTACTCAGCAATTTCGGTTCATTGCAAAGCCCAAATTTTCGAAAAATTCAAGGCATGAGCCAATAAATATTTCAACATTCTTAGCAACTTCTTTTATGGTGATTCGAGTATTCGCCATAACACTTTCCTTCACTTTCTTAACATTTTTATCGGTTAGTGATGAAAACGGACTTCGAGGACGAGCGTTATTCACACATTCTCGACTTTTGTTAAAAATCTTGTACCACATGTAAAAATTGTTGTGGCTCAGAATACAATCGCTAAATGCCACGGCCAACATTTCAAATATTTTTAAGCATTTAATTCCAATTTGCGCACACAATTTGTTAACAATTCTTTGAAACTTTTCCTCGACAGCAGAAAGTTGCAAAACGCTGCTGACTTTAATGACTCTCACAAGTAACACTGAATAGGTTGAATAGTTGAAACTAAAAGCAGGAGAGTATTTTCGAGACAAGTGCTGTATCATAAAGAAAATAAACTTTAATGAATATTTGAACAGACCTCGTATCTTCTTGCAAATTCGTATTAAAAAGATAATCTCTCACTTCTCAGTCTTTTCAAATGAAGCGTGGAAAAGAAAAACGATCATTAACAATTCTGATTTCAAGCAGTTTTTTATTTTACCAAAGAGTTTTTCAGAATACAAAAACAGAAAATATTATTTGTATTCCTTCGGCTAAAAATAAATAAGACTTGATATCCAGAAGCTTAAAATATTTTCTTGACTTTGTGAGAACCACATAAATCTGGCAGTGAAGAGAAGAATGTTGCTGATTCCCCGCTCATAAAAAATGTATAAAAAAATACCAACGCATAAATGCACAGCTTTACACGAAATGTGGCCTACATTTTCGCATTTAATGTTTGACATTTCATAAAAAAAATTATTAACCCTCATGGACGACTAAATCTCTCAAAAGCTTTGACTTTATTCATGGAAATTATTTCCTTTTGGAATTCTGTAACTTAAGAAGAGAAGGGAGTTAAAATCATAACGAATTTCTTTGAACTGATGACAACTAACGGCTTTTGGAATTCTTAATATTCTTGTTAACAGATTGACTTCAAATACCCTAAATATTTTTGCATAAATTGTTTTAAAGCTGCCAAACATCCTCAACAACTTCAAGATTATAATTTAAATAGCCAAACGTATTTCTAATGGATTTGATTAAAAAATTCTTTAAAAAAAAACTACTGAAGGAAACTGATTTCTAATCAGCATCACAATATCTGACTTCATTTCTCTTGTTTTTACTTGTATTAAATTCAGCACAATTTTATTAAATGAAATTTCTCCTTCCCAGTTTCCATTTAAATTAAAAAATGAATTATTCACGTTTGGCCTTTTCGCTTATTGTGCAATTTTTTTTAAATTCGCGTACATTCACGCAGATGACGATACACGCACACACACACACACTTTATAAAGCAAATGTTTGTTCAAAATGTGGAAGATATTTTAGAAAAGTGGCAATAAAAATCTAATTTGGTTGATTTACAGGAGAGGAGGGGGAACTGTTTCTTTATAATAGATAACCAGAAAAAAAATACCGTGAACCACTTATATTTTTAATGAGTGCATATATATTTATATCGTCACCTAAAATCCACAAGGGAATTTTCTCTGAAGAGAAAATCAATAACACAAATTTTTTTTATTAATTATGATGTACTTAATTTTAAAATTCTTTTTTAAATAAAAATAGTCTCCAATATTTTTAAGCCTTTGTGGTACGTTTCCATTACGAGAGTTTCTTTTACGTTTTAAATATTTTTGTTCTCGAATTTTCGTAATCAATTTGACGTTCCTGTTATAAACACTAAATTATATATCTTAACCCACAACGTACACAAATTATCAGACACAAAATATTTTAAATTCTTTTTAAAAACACAAGCTTTTCCCACATTTTAAAATATTTGAAATTGTTATTATTTTCTTAAACAGTAATCAGAAACGCTTCTTTTTTCAACTTTTTTTTATCAGCATTATTTAATGACACCGAGTTGTATTCATAATTATATAAACAATTCAGTGGCCTATTTTCGCCAGGTGTTACAGCAACACTAATTTTTGTTTGAGGTTTTCTAACCTTAAAATTGTATAGGAAAGCAAGTAGCAACAACGTATATTTGTGGAGCAAAGCACGTACGTGTCTGGAAAAGGTGTCTTTATTTTATTGAAATGTTTTTTATGTCAAATAAAATATTTGCCTAACAAGTAGAGACGATACTAAATAATATTCTAATATAAAATAAAGAGATCTTTAACTTAAAAATGTTAAAGACTTCATTATGATGTATTTTTGTTAATTCAGTCATAATTAAGCAAAAAGTTTAATTTGATTTTATTTATCAATTACGGCCCTTTGGATTTTAGGTGGCGATATGCTTAGTAAATATTGAACTGTAATGCCAACTGCTTGAATTTCGATCACCGCATGATTCTGCTTAGTTTATTTTACTATACGCCAGCACACTATTAGCATAGACAGCAACCTGTGAGGTCAACTTGATCTGTTCTTATCTAAAGAATCATTCTCAGGTATTCTATTTTTGAGAGGTGGCAGCTGATAGTCTGCTGTAGTGAATGCATTGACATTGAAAAATTAAAATAAATCACTCTTACTTACTCTCACTAGTTACTCTCTCACCAGTTAATTTCTAAACCTCCGAGAACTGTATAGGATTACACTTCTTATGTGAAAGGCGTTAGTTGAGTACAGTTATTCACAGTAACGGATACAATTCGGGTCAACCACCTCGTCAACATTTGGCCAAGTCATTCCGTCGGCATCAGTGAACCGATACTTTGCGAACTATAACTGCCTGTTAGCCGATGTCGCAAACTATCGTTCCATCGAATGAACAACATTAAAAAAAAAAACAATTTTTTAATTTTGTTTTCGATCGAACAATAGCTTGCGAGATAGGCGAAATGGTGGCAATTGAAATATATAATTAAAAAAATAAAATAAATAATAGATTAAAATTTTTTTTCGTTGGTCTGTGTCGCCTGGTTTTTCAAGTCTTTCTGGAACAATTTATTCAGTTTGTTGAAAGTAAAAGAGAAGAAAAATAAATAACATGGAAAAGACGAATGTTTGTGTGATTGGTTCAGGCAGATGGTGAGTAAAAGCGATTAAGATTATCTGCCTGGTCCACAACATCATTCGAGATACATTTTTTTAAATGTATTTATTCGACAGCACGATGGCGAGAGCCATTGTGGGCCAGGCGGTATATGCATAATTGAGAGTACCTCGACTCGCACTCTCTTTGTAACAGGGCCACCGCCATAGCCAAAATAATTGGCGAGAATGTTTTGCATTTGGAAGATGTCGAGGATCAGGTCAACATGTACGTTTATGACGAGTTATACGAGGAACACCAATTGAGCGTTTTGATTAACACGCTGCATGTAAATAAAAAATACGCACCGGATATGAAGCTGCCGAACAATGTGGTAAATAAAAGCAGAAAAACTGCCCCTCAGGCGTTCGATATCGATTGAAAAAATTTCAATACAATTGACAAACAAACTTCAATCGATATCAAATGCCGCAATTTGCCTCCTGCAATTTGTTGTTTCAGTTCGCTGTGACGGACTTGTTAGAGGCCGCCAGATATGCCGATGTGATCGTTTTTGTAACGCCGCATTCCCGAATAGCGGATTTTTGCAAGACGCTGTTGGGTAAAATAAAACCCTACGCCCTGGCCGTAGCGTTGACAAATGGTTTTGTGCCAAACGAAGAAGGAGGCTTGCAGCTGCCCTCACACTCTGTTATCAGATATTTGAAGGTTTGTACTCAATTTCACCATCCATCAGGGGCAGTCGTGGAGCCCTTTTTACCATTTAACTTTTTCGAATTTGATTTAAAACGAATCAGTGAAATTTTGTTCCAGTAATTTTATTAGAGTTGGCGGGAGGGGGTCTTTCGCTTTTTCAATCCCCCTGTATCCGCTCCTGATCAGTTACCAAATTATCGTCTTCGACCTCGATCGAAGTTTCCATGTAAATCGTAGTGAAAATAGGATCGATGTCGAATGTCTTAATTGACGCCCAAATTTGCTGTTTTATTTCAAATTTTTATTTTATTTTTCATTCCAGATTCCTTGTGCGGTTTTGGTGGGGGCTAGTTTGGCCAGCGCCTTGTCTACGAATCAATACTGTGAGGCCACTTTGGGCTGCCGGGATTTTAAAAATTCGAAACTGTTTGGCGACCTTTTTAGGAACCACAATTTTCGTGTGACCGTGATCGATGATGCTGATTGTGTAGAAGTTTGTGGATTTTTAAGGGTGTGTTGGATCGTTATTTAGGCAGGAGTTTAATCTTGGGCCTTATTATGGTTGTCGCTTCGACTCTGGTTCACACTTTGCAACTTTAAAACAAACATGCCACTGCCTTCTTCTTTCTCACAGAAAAGCTAAAGTTAAGCAGCGAGAGTTGAAGTGTGTGAAACGGGACAGAGTTTGCTTTACACTGAAAGAATTTTCTTCATAATATCTACGAATTTCGAAACTAATCCAATCAAAAATGTCAATAAAATTAAACCCACGTCACGCTTTCTTGGATTAATGAAACAAGTTTCGTTAAAATTTGTTTCATAAAAGTTTCGTCAGATAAATGAAATACTTTCATTGATGCTATGAACTAATTTCATTGATACAACGACACAATTTCAATGATACCAGAATATAGTTTTATCAATGGAATGGAATAATTGCATTTAATCAATGAAATCATTTTATTGATACAGTGAAATTTACTCATTGATAAAACGAAATAATGTCATTGATTTAACGAAGCAGGATCGTTAATACAATGAAATAATATCGCTGATACATTGCAGTGATCATACAAAATATTTTTTGATTGATTGAGTAAATGTCAATCAGAAAATGTTTTGTATGATCAATTCAATATGTCAGTGAAATTATTTCATTGTATTAACGAACCTGCTTCGTTAAATCAATGGCATCATTTCATTTTATACATTTTTTTATTTTTTTTCTATTAAATATAAAATATTCGATACTCTCTGACTTATTTAATTCAGAGAATATCGAAGCATTTTTTTTTTAATCAGACTTTCATAACTTCAACGAATTCTTCATTGAAACGGCGAATATATTTCATAGATGCTATGAAATTCTAAATGTTTGTTAATATTCTCAGTTTTAAGGAATTTAACCAAAGAGAGATACTTAAGTATTGTTAAGATGGAACTGAATATTTTTGTTCCTACAAAGCGGTTGTTGCGTTAAATCCTACTAAATATTTTTACGAAACTATAAAAGCCAACGAAGAAATTTCCATGGAGCTCTTTCAAAATATTTGCTAAATTTTCTTTGAAATTGTTTCATTGGATATGTGAAGTGAAATTCTTTTAGTGTTGATTAAAGGAAAACGATTCTGGTTACCTTGATTCTTAAAAACTCTCAAGTCGATGCGACTACTGTCCAACTTCGATACTCGAAAACATGTTTCGTCAAGTCTATTTTATTTAATTATACTGAATGTTGTTTAAAGGGAGCGCACGAACGGGTTGGACGCATTACACCTGCGGCCTACAACAATAAAGCGCAACCTTCGGAAGCACAACTGCTTCTAGAAAATTGATCAAAGAGAATAGACATCCGATATTTATAAAAATCGAAGATTCGGATATATTTTTTTTGAAAAATCGTTGTCATGAAAATATTAACTTGATCGTTTCACAAATAACTTTTTTTTTGTAATTTTTCTCCCCATTTCTCTAAAGCACATACTGGCGTTTGGCGCCGGCCTATTGGACGGTTTCGATTGCAACGTGAACACCAAATCAGCTTTTACACGTTTCGGTTTCCTGGAAATGATTCGCTTCATTGACGTCTTCTATCCGGGCAGTAAATTGTCGACATTTTTCGAAAGTTGCGGTTTGGCCGATTTAATTACGGCGTGTACCGCCAGCCGTAATCGCCGTCTCGCTGAAGCGTTTGTAAAAAGCGAAATTCCGTTAGAGGAACTACAAAATGAAGTACTGGGCGGCGATAAACTGATGGGTCCTGTCATTGCAAGCGCTGTCTCGGTGATGTTGAACAATAAAGGTTTGGAGGTCAAGTAAGTCGATTTATTGATTTCAAGACATTCTTTTTTCAATTCAACAAATTTCCAACGATATCGTTTTAAAAATTAAAATATTTATTTGAGGGTTAATAAAGCAGAGTGCGAGGAATGATCGAATTTTATTTCTCCTATCCTGAATCATGACTTTTTATTCTCTTATTTTTTATATAAAATTTTCAAACGACGAGTGCAAAATAAATTTCACTCGTAAATGCCGAAAATCAATTTCCCAAATGAAAACTTAAGCAAAATATCTCTATGGAAACAAAACTAAATACACAAGCCTCATCACAAGATTTCTTCAGTATCCCTATCATGTCTGCAAACTTCCGCACAACGAGGTCTGTTAGAAAAGTTAGCTTTTCTCTCAAAGAATATTTCTTTATTCAACAATTTCTTCAAAGCAACTGCTCACTTTTATGCATTTAAGCCAGCACTTTATTTTATTCTGGCAGCAGTTCTGTCATGCATTTTCAGTATGTCCTTGAGGTCTCTCAGCATTTCGCACTTTATTTCCTCAACTATAGTAGAATTTACGACTGCATTAAATGGTCATTTACTAAGAGAATTTCGCTTATTATCTCCAGCGAGGATTGAGAAATTAATGGCACAAGTGAAGATGACAAAATATAAGAATGAAAATTCACTTAAAATGTTTGAACAGACCTCGTATACCTAACATATTGTCTTCACGATGTCCTATAATGATCCAAAATAATAATATACAACAGCCAGGGGATTTTGGACCAGGCTGAAATGAGTCCTTTAAAAGACTGATATCGAAAGGAAAAGTATCGGAGAATTAAACTCCCACGCAGCCCATAATAAGTTTGCGCTTTTTATTATTATTTTCAAAGTCATATGCATTTTAACAGAATTCGAGAATCGTTTTTTATATAATTTTTATTCATATATTTATTTATTACTTTTATTATTTTTTTTTTGTGTGTTGTTGTTGCCCTGTGTATTTTTTTAATAAATATTGTGCCTTTATCTATTTGTGCGTACATATTTTCCACTGTTCCTTTAGATTCCCTTTATTTACCACAATTCATAAAATATGCCAGAGCAGCGAAAAGCCGGAAGAGATATTAAATTGCATACGCAAAATACCGGATATTATGTAAGTCAATAATGACGGTAAATGAAAATTCTTAAAATAAAGTTGTTCAATTCGTTCTTCTTCTTTACTTTCTTTTAATTTCATATTTTCATCTGCAGTTATCATCCCGCAAATACATTTCCCTTGTAAAATTGTTAAATTTGATTGCATTCGGGTTCTTTCTTTTAATATTTTTCTTGCCAAGAAATATAACATTTTTTTTATTTATTTATCTTCAGTAAAATATAAAATGAAATGAGAAAACTTATTCATATGAGTATTATTTTATTGCGTAATCGTTTGATATTTTTACCAATTTGTCATTTAGTTTTTATGTTCAACCGGGCAAATTGTGTGATAAATTAAGAGTAACGACTCTTTTTCTTTGGGTTCATGTTTATGCAAACTTAGTTGACATGTACAAAATATAATAATAAAAAAATAATAATGAAAAAATAATAATAAAAAATAATAATAAAAATATGTATTAAAAATAAATATTAAATAAATTGAATTACAATATTGAAGGATAATGTCTGGCGTTATCATTTCGGTTGCGACATAAAAAATAACACGCTTTCGTTTGTTTGTATTCGTTGTATTTTTCATGCGTTGGGGTCTACTTGAATTGATTTTGCGAACAGGCCGTTTTTGTCAATTAGGCAGCCGTATCGATGTGACGTATACGTAACAGGACTTCTCACTCATGCAGTGAAATGGCAGGTGGTTGCTGAAGGAATCGCCCTACATTTTCACTTAAATGAGAACAGTTCCCCGTTTCAGTACATTTTATAGGAAATATAGACGAATTTGAATTATTAATTTTGAAATATCTGATTTCTACTATAACGACGAGTAAATTAAATTTTTAGGGAAAGCAAAAGAAAAATGTTAAGGCCCTTGGAGACGATAACAAAAAGTTAACCGCTGCATATATGGGCGTGTCGCAGTTTTAACTTTTAAAATGATAATTATGAACAAGTTTTTTTTATAATTGTTGCTCATTTGACTCAATAATTAAACTGCTTCATTTGAATCGTACTAAAAAGATCAACCATTTCGGACTATTTTTATTAAACGATACCGCAGAGCAGCTGCCGCAGCTTTGGAAGTAACTTTAATTTTTTCTTCAACAAAACTGCGCAAAAAATTTCTAATTTCATTTATCGTCATTCGCATCCTGACGGTGTTGAACTAAACAAGAGCTGAAAGGAGGGTTGGTGTATACAACGCAATTTTAACTGTCATCACATGCACCGACCATCAGCAGCAGCAGCAGCAGGAATAATACCAGCAATAAAACATATACAATTTGCTAAGGATAGTGTGAAAAAAAACAAAAGACAACAGCATTTATGGTGGCATTGAGAGTGCTGGTCACATCTGAAGATGGAAAACGTTGGAACAAGAATGATTTAAAGATAATTCTTGCAGGCTAATTGTACGAAAACTGTGTTTGATTCATGATATATATTTAGCATCAGTTTTAATAATCAACTTACACAGCAGAGCAACACAGCTGTTTTCGGAAGCCACTACACTTTCATCACCAGACCTCATGTGTGGTTTTGTTTATCACCACTCATGGAACGTGAATGTAATAAGTTTTTATTTTTAAAATATTTAAAAGTCTAAGATAATCGTATTTCTTCGTTGTTATTGTATTTGATACAACGAATTTATGCAGCAAAGTTTTCCGAAAGAAAACTTCGCATTCAACGAAATTCGTCATTCGTCTCAATTCTGTTCTTAGCATAAGACCTATATTTTTTAATTGCACTATTAAAGCGTGTGTCTTAATCATCACATTGTCCAATTTACTAGTTCCCATTAATATATCGTGAGTGTTCTAATCATCTGATTATACAGAGTTGTATATTTGGGTATTTTCTTGCTAAAGAGAGTTCTAATTATACGAATTTATTTGAATTTTGAGGTCAAGGCCCACTGTTGCTAGTTTCAAATCTATTAGCGAGATTTGCCTCCTTTTTATTTTAAACATTCTCTTATCAATGCGCATTATTACTCACTGCGTTACTTACATTTGAACACATGAACCTGCCTATTTGTTCTTCAAATTTTACTTCAAAATAATTTAACACACCAACTGCGGGAAAAGAACTAAAACATGCAAAAATAAATAACTTTTTTGGCATTCAAATGAAAAGCGGCACAAAACAAACACTGACAGGGTGTGAAATTGAAACATGTTTTCTGCAAAAGTTATTTCAATTTAATTTATGTGCGGTTTTATTATTCAACTAACATGTGACAGATGTTTTCTAATCTGTTGATTTCTTTAATAAAATCCCCATATTTCAGCTGTTTAATATGCAGGCTAAAATTAAATCTAAAAAATGTGCTACGCAAGAAGTAGCAGGGGCTAGTCGTAGTGAAGAAGTTATTCCGAAGTTCTATCTATTAGACTGCTTTTGGGGGGAAGAACTTTTTTTAAAGAGATTAATCTCTTTATTATATAGATATCAAAAAATACCTAAAAAAATCTTGTTGATTCATAATTTTCATCATATTTTCGAATACAAAAAATCGCTTGAAACATTTAGATTCACACACATCAAATTTATGGCAAATTATAATTTCTGCAAAATCCTTTACAATTTACAAAAAAACAATATAAAAAATTATCCGCTTTACATTTCGTTTAAATAAACACTAGAAGTACACGCAATAATCGTAACACAAGAATAAATTAATCCGATGAGAAGGGAATTGAATTCTCTGTTGGGCAATAAAATTTAAATTTTCAAATTCAACGCCCGCAGTCATGAGCCTTAAATTTCAAAGTAGCCCAAAAGTTGCTTAATCATTTCAACTGCTGTTGTGTTGGGTTGTGTGTGTGTGTGATTGTGTTTGGCTGTTTGCTAGCTCTTTAGCAGTTTAAACAATTTTATTTAATTTTTTTTTTATGTGTAAAAAAATCTGCGAAAACCATATTCTAAAAATTTTCTTATTTAAATATTTTAGTTTGTTTTATTTTTGCTGATAAGAGATAAAAACGTTTAGCAATTTTCTTATTGCCTTCTTTTCACTTTTCTCTTTATTATCTCACCTTCTGGCATTTTGCTGGAACAATTTTCATAATTTATTTGATTACGCAACATTCAAGTATTTTACGTTCGAATAAGAAAAAGTATTTGTTTAAAATCAAATAAGAAAAGGATCTGAAAGGAAACATAAACGAGTTAACAAAAGAAATTCAGCGAACTGAATAAGAAAAAATTTTTTTTGATAAAATCTATTTTGAGCTCAAAATAAAAACTTAAAGCAGATTTTGAGACCTGCGGTGCAGTACACGAAGCCAAATAATTTGATTTCAACATTTTTATTAAAAACGTCTTCTGTAATTGTAGCCATTTAGAGGGCAGCATTAGGAGCTTCTCTTGAGATTTTAAGCTTTTTGTTAACGACCATTTGCACAGTGTTTATTCTTATGAGTTGTTTAAAAAACTTCCGCAACAATACGAAAAAAGTTAAAAGCACGAAAACAACATAAATTCAAAATACTCACAATTACAAGAAAGCCAAGACGGATTGATATAAAAAAGTAAAAAATGAGGCTAATAAATTACGTGTGACATATTTAAGGTAACATAAATTTCAAAATACACGACTGTTTATGGTTGGGCATAAACAACGACTTCGTGCAGACAACACCCAATTTAAATTTACGGTTTCTTTTGTTGTCAACAATCTCTTGGAAGGTTGTTTTAGCTCAATACTATTAAGAGGATGCTAAAACTCTAATCTGCTTAATTCAGAATCTGATGTGTTTGCATTAATTCTAAAATCTAGATAATCACTAGATTTTGTAAATCTAAAAAGTACTGACAGCTACAACTGAGCGTGTCTTTTATTATGTACGAAAAAATACTACGCTGTAAAGGGGAATTGGTTGGCATCGCGTGAGTTCAGATGAGCTGAATTTGTATATGGAAAATAAAAATTCTATGAATCTTTTATTACTGAAATCAAGTCTCGATATGTATTAAAAAAAGGACATTGTGAACGATATCGAAATCTACTGGATGTCGTTTATTAAAAAAATATTGAATATAAATAACAATAATAGGTCCAGGTTATTAAAGTTGTATAAGATTCTTTAATATTAATTTCGAGCTGATTCTTTTTTCCCAAAATGTTACTGAAAAATTCAATGTGATCAATTGAGGGGTTTTAACTAGTTCGTATACTGGGGTAATGCCGATCATCAGGGAACCTTTGCCCAACATTTCTTAGAATAACTAAAGATATTATTTCAAACTTCCGCTTTAATAAGTGAGAAGTCTAAAACAAATATCAAAGTCATGTAACAAAACCTCACTGAACACTTTCCCTTTTTTTTAGTTTTTTAGTAACATTTTGGGAAAAAAGAATCAGCACGAAATTTAAATTAAAGAGTTTAAACGACAATTCCCAAATTTAAATTTATAAGATTATTTAATATTTCGTTAGGCGAAAGGAAATATTAACGACCTCGAGTTAATTATTAACAAAATATATTCACAAAAATAAAGCTAAGAAAAATTAATAACAAAATTAATTAACATAAAAAAATAGAACTCGGCCTTAGTTAGTATAAGAAACAGAAGGTCTATGTTTTGAAAGGCCAAAATATGTTAATATTTTGATTCTAAAACAATTTTGAATGTATAGTGCCTGACATAAAATATCCCCCAAATTCTTACATTAAAACCGTGGATCTGGCAACCATTGTCTGGTATGTGTCGTACACATACTTTTACAATTTTATTTATGTATGCGAAATTCGATTATTAAAGTTGTAACGGTTCTGTTTTTATTATTGCTTTAATTATTATTATTATTATTATTATTATTATTATTATTATTATTATCATTTAAAACATTTTTTAAGGTGCTCAGACATACATTTTTTTCTTGGGTCATTTTTGAACACAATTATTTTCCTGTTAACATATACAAAATTTAATAACTCATTTATCGCATAAGACCTGAGTAAATAAAATTGCTTAGGCGTAAAAACACTTTTACAAATAAAAGGAGCCACATTTTCTTCAAATGCAAAGAAAATGTTTTATTTTTAACAGAGTACAATCTCATTCACAACCTATTTCCTTAACACTGTAAATAGCGCACATCCCCATAAACAACGTTATAACAGGAACACATAATGAAATATTAGCTTTTCTCCCCAAACAGTAAAACTCAAGTTATAAAAAAAATCTTTACAAAATACAGTGTATCCACCTTTTGGAAAAGGTAAAAAGGGGACATTTCTGGCCTAAAAACTATTGACAATTTAAATGGATTCTAAGCAGCAGGTACCTACCTGCTGCCAATCACATTAATAAGAGGCAATATTTCATACATTAAAAACTTGCACGTGCTTTTGCTTATTGTTTACGTACACAACAATCAAAACAAAGAAATGATGAAGAGAGTAAAATTTAACAGCGCATGTGTTAAATGAACAGTAGGATGATTTAAAACTGTTAAACTTAACAGTGAGTTCTAATAAAAAACATTCCATTTTATTAACAGTTCAGAATATTTCAAATCATCCAAGATATTATTAACATTCAAATTCTAAATACCAGTATTTAAAATCGTCCAAGAAATAATATATATAGTTGTCGCTTTTATTTACTTAAATGTTTTCTATAGAACCTGTTGAGAAAGACTGGAACAGAATATATTAAGAACTCTTTATTTTAGAGCCACATAGACATTTGTATTTTTCAGAACTTGAAAAAATTCACAAGATAATTTACTGACCACACAGATTCACATTTAGACAGTGCTAAGCAATTTTCATTGAAAATTTTTCAATTTGGGAATTTAATAAACAGACAAATTTGAGTAATAATATATGTATATAAAAATATTCTCTTAATAAATATTTGATCATTATCTTTCATATAAAAGCACATCAAACCCATATTGTAATTTTACGCCTGCCTGTATAACGGCGGAATAATACAGGAGCGCAATGATAAACAATAGATTTAACAGTCCGCCACAAATTGTCAACATCGTCTAGGAAAATTCTTTGTTAGCACAACCATAATAATATGTCATCACACATGAATAGTGGATACCGCCACCGAAATTTCTTTAATTTTAAAATCAAAAATTACTGTGTTTTCATGCAACTTCCACTAACCGTTTCTAAAAGAATCAATAACATTTGCAGCACCTGTTACATGCTCGTATTCATGTTAATAACATGGACTGTTAAAAATTTATTCTTCAATGGACTCCCGTCTGCTCTGCACTTACGAGTATTTACACACTTCAGAATTGCCTTAATGAACTTGAATTTTGAAAAATTAAAATTCAGTTTAACGGGAAACTACAAGCGCAGCGGTTGCAAAAGCGGGCGCCTAAAATAATTTATTTTAAAAATAACGCCTAAAATGTATTAAAATAAGAACAACATTAAGGAAGCCAAATAAATAAATGCAACATTTTCAATTGTTTTGGAAAAAATATATATTTTTAAATACAACAAATCGAAATGTAAACATTTCTTTAAAATAACACAAAAATTTCTTTGCGTATTTTGTTAAAACAAACGTTCGTTCAGCGGGCAAACAAATGAAGGAAATTAATTTGAAAAATTAACGAGTTGTTGGCCACAATGAATAAATATTAGCGGCTAATTGAAAACGTCCAACTAATGGCGTGTGAAAAGTGCAGCAGAAAAAAGGAAATACGAGCACCAATAAAAATTCTTTAACTGGAAAATAACAAACAAAAAATTTATGTTTGAATAAAAAACATATTCAAAATATAAGAAAATTATATTTAAAAAAAAATACACATAAAAAAGGAATAAATAAAAAATAAAAATGCGAAAATAATTTGCTAATTTAATAATATAATAAATCACGATACATTTAAAATACATTAAATAATTCAAAGTTTAAAATATTAATTAAGAAAAGAGATTAAAAAAACCAGTGCATAAATCAAAAATAAAAATTATAACAACTGAGAAATTTCTATTAACACCAGCCAACAAAAGTAATTTTATGTTTGGCGTAATAACAGTTTCACTTGTTTAAATTCCACAAGCCCACGTAAGTAATTTTTTTTTTTTTTATAAAACTATTGTCTTCTTTGTTGTTTCTTTTTAAAAGTATATAAATTATAAAAGTCATCAAGTGTTAGATGAGAGAAATTTATACGGCAAATACTTAATTTATTACTTAAATATTTATTTATCAATATTATTTATTTAACACACACACACACACACACGTTATTTGTTATCTTCTTTTTTTTTCTATAAAAAAGTTTTAAAATAGAAAAGTTTATTTGTAGTAAAAAAAAATAATATTAAGTGTGCATTAAATTGAATGTTGTTAAAAGAAAGTAAATATTATCTTAAAGTTGTTTGCTCAATGCACTTGAATAACACTGGGGTACAAAGACAAACATTTTTATTATTTTTTTTTTCGATACGTAAAAACAAGATAAGACTCTACTTCACTCTTCTCTCTACTTCTTGTAAACCCACTAATAAATTACAACACAACTTAAGATCAATAATTGTCGTTTAAATCATTTTAACGACACTCAGAATACCAACGGAAAAAGATACTCCCGTTTCAATATGTGAAGAAAATGTTTATAGGAAACGTTTTATTTAAGACTAACACCCCGGGGGTATCTAATCATGCAATTCGTTATGAAGGAGGTACAAAAATAAAGGGTTATCTCTTCGGTCGTTTCTTAAGCTGCAAAGTCAGAACAACGCTGCCATATTTTATTAATTTTTTTTATACTTTTTATATATTTTTTATAGTGTTATAACTTTATATTTATTATGCTGACGATTTTCGCTCAAATTCTCCTCAATAATCACTTAGAAAAAGAAATTTTTCGTTCTTAAAAAAGGAATCCGGATTAAAACTTAAAAATTAAACAGATTGGAGTAATCGAATGGACGCTGTAATTCGTGCCCGCGGCGGACACATGAAGGAGATCATATTTAATTTATGAATGCCATGAAATTATCTCACAGATAATAATAAAAAAATCATTCCATCGTATATCTGCCTTGAGAATATTATGGGATTGAGCTGCTTGCAAGCAAATTCATATTCCCATTCCCAAAAATAAACCAGTATCGTGAATGTTTTGCGAGTAAAAGTTCTATTGTGAATTGTTTTTAGTAACATTTTCTACTGTGAACTATTTGTTCCAACTCTATTAATAATTTGTGTTAAAAGAGAAACGCAGATTTCCCGCACAAATAAAAATAAAATAAAATTATTAAATTGAAATAAAATAATACCAATTTTGTGTTAAAATAAATGAAAAATTTATGATTTAAAGAAATTAATGGCATTTCATAAGTTCTATCAATTTTGTGTCCTCAGACAATCGGTTTTTTTTCTTTTAACATCTGCGTTAATTCAATACAATTTATAAATTTAATTTAATAGACTAAAATTTACATATTCTTTTTTCTTTCCCATGTAAAGTTATTGTGAATTTATTTTGTCAAATAATTCACGGTAATAAATTTTGGTGATGCCATATTTTATATGTACAAGAATTCGCTCCCACCAAATTTGTATGTGAGAAATATACAATAGAAACGAGATTTTGGGAGTTTTCTCAAGGGAATTAATGTTGGAGACTATTTCATGTTCTCAGGCAGCTAAACAACACGAACTAGAAAGTTTTCATAACACATTATCTGTCTAGAACCATTTAAATTAACTTGTTCTTCACGAGAGACAAGAATATCTCATTGAAAGCCAATATTTTGCTATTATTCCAGCTTTAGTGTGCGTTTTAGTGAGAAATGATGTATTTATTTAAAATACCTTTAAATCATATTTTCAAGAAAATGATTTCTTGCCCACAAATCCATCAAAAGGAATTGATGAGGAGCTAAATGTTCTTCAAAATATCTTTTCCACCAAACTTGACTGTCGAATAACAAATATATATATATATATATATATATATATATATATATTTGATTGAAACTTTTGCTGTTTTTTCAAATAAACTGCAGAGCACTTGTCTGAAATTCTGTAAAATTTAACGTTGGCAGATTTATAAATAAACATTGTTAAAATTAAAATACTCGCACTTATTTATATTCTTGTTTACGTATGCACGAGAATTTAAAAACAAAAACCGCAACGATTTGTTGGTAATTTAAAAATGCAGATGGAATTATTATTTTTAATAGATATTTGCAGGAGAGCAGCGTAATTTGCAGGTGATAGAATGTACTTGCGAATTAATACAAGATGTTGAAAAGCAACAGATATTTATTTTAACTACCGAGTAAAAAAAAGTCCTTCCAAAAAAGTCTATAATATCCCAGGCTTATGATCCGGAAGTAGTACAAATCCGGATATTTTTTTAATGATTTTTCCAATGGGTTGGTCATTGAAAAAATTTACTTTTTTTTGTAAATTTTTAAAAGAAACAGAAGTCATGTTTCTGATGTTAATTAAATCGAATTTTTGTATGTCGTTTTTAAAAACTTTTTAAATTGATTGGGAACTGTCCGAAGGATCAGGAGTGTAATAGATATTTCTGGTAATTTGCCAACGTAAGTTTTATATTTAAAATCCACTGCAGACTTTTGCGAAATATTTCCTGTATATATACATAATTATTTATAATTTATGTTTATCCATTTATTTTATACAAACTTTTCTTTAATGGCTTTTAAGTTCCTTATATTTTTATAAGTTTTTTTTTGTCAACAAAAATTCAATACTTGCTAAAAGAACTTCCTATTTGATTTAATTAATATAACTACTTAATTAATTATCTGGATATTGTGAATAGTCGGTTCCTGATTAATTTGAAACGGCAAACTAAATGAAACTTGGGAAGTTTCCAATGTTTTCATTGGGTAGCAAAAGCCTTACGGATTAGCAACTATTTCACTCACTAAAAGCAACACTATCAAATTAAAAATCAATCTACCGAAATTTAAGCTTACATGTGTTTAATAATAAAAATACAAGACATTTTTTTTGCAATTCCTTAAGGCGAAAAAATCTCTTACAAAAACATGATGACATTTTCAGCTTCTTTAAGTTGGATGTGTCCTGTTGTTAGAGATTTTTTCCCTTAAAATTGTAAGAAAAAAATCACAACATTTTCTAATTGTGGAACTTAATGTGTTACAAATTGAAATTTGTATTAAAATAAAAAGTCAGGAAAATAGAACAAAAGCCTTAAACATTCACATCGTCACAAAGTAAATCTGAAAATAAATTAATTACTCAGAGTAACTGAAAGCAAATAACGTAGATAATTAAATGGTGGTAAAAGAAAATTCGAACAATCCAAATAAATTCAATTTGACTAAAATGACTCTGTCTCATGTTAAAAGTTACGGCCATAAATTCTTTTACAGATGAGTTTGAAAACAGCAACAAAGAAATAACAAGACAAGCTGGTTACCAACAATTTAATATTTAAATAAATTTTCTTTATTCATATTATCTGGCAGACAAGTTCCCCCTTTAACAAAGTGTTCCTGCCACGAAAAGTTTACTTTTATGTCAACTTGTCCACCAGCTTTTTCTTGAATTTGTTGTTTTTATAGTGGCAAATAGTTAAATACTAATTAATGTGAAAAATTAGAAATTAAGGAATCTGCTTGTCAGTGAACACAATATCAGCCAATTGAGTGAGAAACCGCTTATTAAGTTGGTAATCTCCCTCAATTAATATTTCAAAACACCAACAGCTTTTTGTCAAATACATTCTAGAGTGGAAACTTGATTAATTATTTATTTAGTTCATATATTCAATTGCCACGTCCACCAGTCATCGAACAGTGAAGGACACGCTGCATATTTACAAAAACAGTTGATGGATTTTTTAAAATAAAAAGTTTTAATTTCAAGTTGCATTAAATCTCGCAGGATTTTATTTATTTTTGTGCAAAATCGCACATCTTTTATTAATAGCCTAAAAGCCAACGAATGCTGTAATAAAATAGAATTAAAAACTAAATGAAATGTTAAGTGACATTTTAGGAAAATAAAAATAAAAATAAAAATATAAAACAAAATTAATTTGCCAAAGTGTAACTCTGTGATTTGTTTACTAAACGAGCGTGTTTGCAGTTGTCCATCAGCGTTTGTTTAGCAAAAAAAAAAACTTCATTAACAACCCCAAAAATTGCAATTTTAATTTTTAGTTAAGGTCGCCCGCTAAAGTTGTTTGCTTTGAAATGCAATCAAATTAGATTTTAAGTGGACGTGAAGTAAATGATACCATTTTGAAAGGATATAAAATGAGAGACCAGAGCATGAAACTTCTTTTTTTCAATTGAATTAATGCAAATACTAAAAATTTATTTATAAAATACATTAAATTGAGAATGTACGGTTTGAGTCAGTGTCCACATACGGATTTTGTATGGTGCTCAGGCAGGGCGACACTGTGCAACAGACTTAATCCTTTGACGATGTTATTTTGCAAAACATTATTCATGGAAAACATTTTTATTTAACAAACATATTCATATATTCATATAAAATAATTTCCTGAAGAAGCTAACCGAAGGCTAGCGAAATATCGAAATAAATATATATATTAATATTGAATAACCTAAAAACTTAAACAAATCTATTGATTAATAAACGAAAAAAGGTTAAAAAATCAGATACAATAATAACAAAAAATTAAATAAATAAATAAAAACACATTGAAAATTTAACAACACCGGGAGTTGCGTTTTACAAAATCACACTTGTGAAATACAAGCAATGATTAAGTAGGATAAATAAAGTGATTATTTTCGGTCTCTTGACAACTTTGATATATTTTTAAGCTTCTTAACCTCTTTCGAGCAAAAGCTTAATTTTTCTAAGAACAAGTTCCACAAATATCACCAGTAGACCCACTGGAATGCTCATAATAACCCTTATATTAAGCACTTTGATTTTTTAAATTATCAGCTTGTGGAAAATAGCGGGAACAAATAAATATTATGGATTCAAAAAATGAATTTTTTATTATTGAAAACATTTTAAGCATTTACTGTAACAAGGAACGTTTCCCTAGTATTAGAAATTCCTTTACTTTTATAACGAAAATATATATAAAGAAATAGTTACACTGTGCATATCTACACTAAAATACCTTTTAAATTTTATATGTTTCATTAATATTGATTTACGGTAATATGCTCAAGACGGTACCACAAAAAAATTATAGCGAATTTATATATAACATTTCTAGTATTTGAGATAATTTCTCAGTTAATTTTTAATGGACTATTTCCAATACATCAATCTAACATCGATGTTTCTAGCTTTTCTGGGTAGTTCGGAAAACCGATTTCGCATTCGGGCAGACAGACGGATTTAGAAAGCTATGCTGAAACTGATCGCGAACTTCGAAGAACTTTCAAATCATGTCAACCATGTAAGAAACTGTATCGGTCGGTCTCTAGTAAAAATTGCTGTCGTAAAAGACAAATATACCCATTAAATTTAATTTATCTAATCCAACTCCTTATATTTTTAACCATTTAAGGTGTGCACAGTGGGCTACGCTGACCCATGATTGTTTACAATATTTTGCTATTCCAGCAGTAAAATAATAGTTCTAAATGATTAAGGATTTATGAACTACTCTCTCTCTCGCTCTCTCTCTCTCTTTCTCTCCCTCTCTTCCTTTATTCCACAGATTATTTTCCATGTTATAAACTTTTGTTTGCGGGACTGATGTTAAAGTGAATATTTGACCTGACATCGTGCTACAAGTTGTATTTGAAATAGAAAACAGAATTATGGAAGAGAAGAAAAAAAGATTTTCCCTGTTTGCATTAAATCAAGTTATTGAGACTTTATTCAACTTGTTGGCTTGTTGATTTCTTCGTTATTTCTATTTAACTCTGGCTGCTGGTCTCATCTGCTTCCCTGTTGCTGCAACGAGTAGTTATTCTTTGCCATCAATAAATAATAATTGTGTGAAAATATTATTGAATTCAAGCTCACGTTTAACTTTGGAATTTTTAAGTCCTCTATTGCTACACTAATCAGCACTTGAACTCTCTGATAGAGGCAGCGTAGGAGTTTTGAATATGAAATAAAATATATCAACCAGCTAAAACTTTAATGATACTAATTGTGCAACTGCTTATTGAAAGTTGTGTTTGATTATTTCAATAATGAAATGTAAATTTATTCCACTTTTTGTTTATTTTATTGTTTACACTGGGCAACACAAACAACAAGGATCTAATAGCAGTAACTCTGGTAACATTTTAATGTACGTGGCAGGGGGAATATAATAAATCGATAAGGAAACTCTTGTTATCTTAAAATTTTTTTGTTTATTTTTTCATTATTTTGTTGTTTACCTCTGCCAGAATTGTTCCTTAAAATCTTATTACTTTGGACCCGATGTATAGTCTTCTGTGCGCTTTCTTAAAATTCTTTTATCGTTCCTGCTAAATATTTCTTTACAAAAGGAATCGTTTGTGTTGAGCACAAAAGAATATTGACTCATTTATATGCAGCCATTGTATTTCAATTGATATTCCGTTGACAAAGGAAATAAATGCATATTTAATCGTGTACGTGTGTGTGAGTGCCTGTGTGTGTGTGTGCGTGGGTATGGGGGTGTGTGTCGCGCTTGTGTGCTTTTGTGACAGTGTGGTAGTTTGAATAAAATAAGTCGCACTGTCAAATACACACATTCTTTTCTTCTTTTATTTTATTTTGCTTTCTTTTCTTTTTTGTCTTTGTCTTCTCCCCTGGAAATTGATAGGTTTTTACACAAGATTATTTCAAGATACTTTTGCACAAAATGTATATTCGCACACGTACGTGTAATCATGTTAAAGATATAATTGAAAAATTTGCTAAATTGTCATAAATACTCTGCCGTGAGTAGGAATAAAATGTTGGAGCTGAAGCTTGATTTCATTACAGCGGAAGATTGTTGATTTTTCACATTTAATTTTCTTGAAAATTTCTTGTTAAATGCAAATAAGAATAAAAAGGAATTGATTTCTAAAAAATCTTATAACAATGAGTGCCTACCGCCACCCAAAAGACGATGGCATTTGTTGCCAGTGACCCATATTTAATTATAATTAAATTATTTAATTAACTATTACACAAAACATAACTATTTTTATCAATTATAACAGCTGTTATTTCAACATCATGCGGTGCAGATGTGGAAACACAATTTATGTAATTCTGCACTTCATAAATTTATTATCGGTTTATAATAAACATTTTTAATTATTAAACAAATAGAAGAAGGGGTGACAACTTGTAAATAAAATGTTTGACATCTTTCGTCATATATTTTCCCACTGTACCCAACGCATCTTTCAGACTATCCCCCAGTGCTAAATATACGGAGTTTAAATAAGTGAGTGCAACGTATTAAATTGTGCTGGCAACAATACTGTTGTTGCTCTCTTTATTAAGTCATACAAAAGAAATTAATGGCTGATGACACTTGTTGCAATTACCTGCTTGGACTTGTTGCAAGCGCAAACAATTGAATCCCAACAGACGTTCTGGCTTAAACTCAAATAAAATGCAAAAATATAAGAATTGTGATTGAACTTATTTTAGCCATTTTAAAGAAATATTATTTTCAAAATTCTAAATTAACACAAAATTCTAAATTAACAATCTAACAATCGTTTTGAACTATTTTGTTTTAATATCTATTAAATAAAATTAAAATAGTTATTAAAGCGAAATGCAGCCTAATTTATGAAACATTCAAAAGTTTAAACAAAACAAGATCACAAGTTAATAATTTCGCCATATGCGGTCGTAAGAAATAGAAATAAGACCAGGTGAATTAATACCAGGCATGAAGGAAATAATTTAAGGGCAACACTGAAATTTAAAGTATGTTACTATCGATTTAGTGTTGATACAATTCTCGTATACTATTTCATAATAAAATCTGTATAAATGAAATGTGATATTGCGCATGAGTACTGATGATTAAAGTGTAGCGGCCTTTGAAAACAGCTGGTCTGTACTGTTGTGTAAATTGGATAACTAAATTGATGCTAATTTTTCTTTGTTCTTTAAAACGTTTTCACGTCATACTGAACTGAGCACTTTACGAACAAACTTAATTAGACTTGATGCAGCAACAAATAGTTTGAAAACAAAATATCATCAAATTAAAGTGAACTGATGTCCTTTAATTATTTTTGAATTCTCGTTTTATTAAAATTAATTTCCGATTTTGTAAGATTTTTATGCTATTAATAGATGACAACTTTAATCAATTTAAAGGCCTGGTGGTATGATTTAAAGTTGTATAAGAAAATTCAATTTAAAAATAAACTCAAAACAAGAAAAAGATATTTTATAAAAGGTTAAAAACGTTCAAACTCAAGCCAAAAACGTTTGACAACATGAAGCATAAAATTCAGAAAAATAAGACAAGAAGAAATATAATGAAAAGGTAACACAGGGACATCAAAGAAACGTGAACTTGAGTACTGAAGATGAAAGTGTAGCGGGTTTCGAAAACAGCTGTTCTGCTCTGCTGTGTAAGTTGAAATAAATAAAAACCGATATTGAATTTATCTTGTGCTTTAAAGTATTTATCATGTTTATCCGAATTAAAAATAGTTTCCAACAATTAGCCTATAAAATTAGGTTTTTTATAAAAAAATCTAATTTTTGTTTATAGAAATCTTTTTGGAAATTGTCTTTCCAGCTACAACTTCATACCACACAAAAAGGTTTGTGAATTGAGAAATTAAAATACAAAATAAATTATTTAACTTATTTATAACATCCATTAAAATGTTTGTTGGGTTATATGCATGCTCCCATACATAAGCATTTAAGTATCTGAACAATCAAGTGTGTTGGATTATGATGATGTGTCTCAGTGCAAATTAATTATGTTTATTCGATCAACATCATTATTGCCATCATCGTATTTATCACTATTTTATAAGACACACATACACAAAACACATGCATTCAACATGAGCTGGTCGGTCTGGGTGTGTATTTAGTTGCTATTTTTTATGCCGGCCGATATCACTTAAATGAAAGTTAATGGCTTCTTATAAATAACACTGTCATTTACTAAGTGAAGATATTTAAGATTAATTTTGATGGATGGTTGTAGGAAATGTTTAAAAAGAAATTCATACAGAGATAAACAATTTCAGCAAAATTTTCTACGCAATTAATTGTGAGGTTATGGAAAATTGTTAGTATTTTGAATTTATTAGAATTGAAATAAACTAAAGGACAAGATAAATGACTATCGAATAAAAAAATTATAGAAATTTAACTTAATTAAATTTGGAGCAGGAATTAAAAAATTAGATCAAGAAGGAAATAAGCAAACGGCAACATTTAGACGGGAAGAGTGTTACCATGGCGTTGAAACACTTCACGGATCGTATTTCATAATAAAATCTGTATAAAGAAAAATTTTTATTATTTTCAATTGGGTGTTAAGTAAAAATGCACATAATTTTTTAAGTTAAAAGTGTAGCGACTTTCGAAAACTGCTGTTCTGCTGTGTAAGTTATATGATTAAGTTGAAGTTTGGTGTAACACAAGACAGTTCGTAACAAATGCAGCGTGTTTTTTAGAGTGTCGCAACTTTTAGTTGGCATCACTGCACCCATTTAACAGCTGATAATAACAGATCTATTCATCAAATTCATCCATTCAAAATTTTATTTTCCGCTGAAGCCCATTTTTGATTGAATGGGTACTTAAATAAGCAGAATTGTCACATTTAGAGTGGGGAGAATTCACAAGCTTTCGTCCACAGAAAATTACTGTTTGGTGGGCGTTATGGACTGGCGGAGTCATTAGCCCGTATGTCTTCAAAAACGATACTGTCAGTGGTGAACGTTATGGGAACAAAGAAACTTTTTCTATTGGATTTTATTCTTTGTGGTGATGTCACTTGTCTACGTCGATAAGCCACAAACAATTGAACACATGGAAATCAACATTTGCAATGTTATCGGCGAACTACGACCGCAAATGCCGCGAAAAGTTGTTGAAAATTGGTGTTCCATATTAAGCCTTCTAAATGACAGTCGTGGCGGATATAAGGAAGAAATCATATTCAAACATTAATTTTATAAAATTTTCTCTCAAATAAAGCCTGTTTCATTGATATTGAATATATATTTCCTTATTCTATTATGATTTAAAGTTGTGCCATTCTACGAAAAATAAAGGCCAATATTTACACTCTTGAAGCAACTCGGAAAACAGTTCGTGTTATTCAAGAGTTTTCAATAATCAAGTGTCCACTGTATATCAAATAAAAACTTTATCATGTTTCAGTTCTCCAAAGTTAATTTGATTTATTTCCTAAAATTCTTGCATGTTTTTAGGAGCTTGACCATTCATTAATTCTGCTGTTCACTTACTATCGGCCTTGTTTAAAATGAATATTTTATATTTCTCACAGAAACATGTCAAGTAAGCCTTTAATAAAAATGGCTGAAATCCTAATGATAAGTTGTTATTATCTCGAACAAAATTGGTAAATAACTTTCAATTCGTTATAGTTCGGTTCAAAATTATATAACGTGTTCAAACTTGAACGAAATCTTATTGTTTTCTTGACAATATCGAAAAATTCTCTCTCTCTCTCTGTCCCCTTTTAGAACAAAACAAGATGATTGAATATAGACTGTTTTGGCAAAATTTATAGCCATGAAAGCAGCCTCATATTCAATCTATATTTCAAAAACAAATTTTGAAAAAAGTCTTATTTTATTACTTTATACATTTCAATATTTTCAAATATTTGCAATGAAGTATTTATTGCATCTCAATTTGTCAAATGAATCTGAAATCAATTTCAAATCCAAAGTTTCTAGAATCACTTCAAAAGTACAAAGTTCGTTTAACCGAACGAAGTAAATAATTTAATGCTGTAATTGAGTTTTTGACTGAATCAAATATTTAAGTGATTGAATTCATTAAAACTAGAGATTTCACTGTAATATTAGGTGTGATCCCGTACTATATTTTGGGTGCCCGCGGATGCCCAAAGTTACCCAAAACTGTTCCCGTACTCAAAGTTTGGGCAAGTGAAAGAGATTGTGAGAGAACAAAATTCTTCTTCTTCTTGCCCGAAACAGCCCGCAAAATTTTTTCGGGCAGATTGGGAAAACAGACAAACGATCAGCTGTTTTAAAACGATAAACAATTAAAGACTGTAAAAAACTGCAAAAAGTTATTATTAAGATTTTAAATAAAGATTGCAATAAAACAAGAGTAAACGGCGAATAAACTAAATACTGCTTGAGTTTAACTTGCATGCAGACACCATATAGCATGTATTAAAATTCAAAACACTTCGATGTTTCCTTTTGGTAAAGCAATTTGGTTTTTTCTGTTCCCGTACTTTTGTGCATTTTTAACAATATGTGAGAGAATTTTTTGCTTATTCTCACTTTACCGAACTTTACCCAAAAAGTACGGGATCACAGCTATTGTGAGTTGATATTGTTACTTTTAGAGAGAGATAGCGAGAAAGGGAGATAATTTTGGTTAAAATACGCTCAGTAGAGTTTAGCCTAACGAATTGCCATCTGTATATTTTATATCATATTTCAAGGACTTCAGATATTTTTATTTATACTTTGAATTGAACAAACAGCCGCATACCGAATGTCTGGCCTTGACTTAACTGACTCTTTACTCTTTTGATTTATAGCATTGACATAAATATCACTTCAAAGTTTTCAGGAAATAATACAACCCAAAAACAAATACGATTTTTAAATATTTGAACAAGTGTCTTGTTACACAAGAAAACAAAACAAAAAAAACCCCTATATATAAGGGCCCCAACATCAACTTAATGTTATCAGTTCTAATTAACAGAAAAGTAGTTAAAGACGTTACAAGTATGAACAAGTCAAAAAGCTTTTGCAAACTCTACTTGAGTTGTTATTTAATGCTGCTGCAAATATCAGTAGCGTTGTCCCGAAACAGTTCCAAATTTTTGGTAAAGGTTATCGTTGATGGAAAAGTCACGTGCGGAGGAACAGTGATAACACCCAAAGCTGTTGTCACAGCAGCCCACTGTGTCGGTAACGAAACGGATATAGTCAAAGTGTTAGCCGGTGTATTTGGTCCCGACGGCCCCCGTGAAATGTCAAAGGTTTGGGAAATAATTGTACCTGGAGAACTCGATAATGAAATCCGGAATTCCGATGTGGCTGTGCTATTGTTAGATAGAGAGCTTCCCGTACCATGGGTAGAGCAAAGTAGCTTGTGTCATCGAGACTGGAATAATGGCGACCCGGTAGAAATATACGATTTTGATTCTTGGACTACACGAACACTGCGAACGATTAACTTAGAAGTGGTTGATAGCAAAAAGTGTGGAAATAAGTCAACGCATACAACGATTTGTGCCGAAGGCACCAGTGGAGACGGCTGCAATGGATTTACGGGCGGACCAGCAATTATTAATAATGAATTTTGTGGAATAGTTTCTTCGCTGGATGGCTGCGGGAGCCAAAAAACTCTAGCTGTCTTAACTGATTTAAAAAAGGTGGTCAATATTATAGAAGACAATATTAATAACTAAAATATTACAAAAAAAAATTTCTTAAATATTTTATGTCATTATATTTTAAATTTTTAGTTTTGATTCCAAGAAGATTTAAAAGAGATTTAGAGAAGTTGATTTTAGTTGAATTTTTGAAAATACTGTCATCGCTTGGACCCATTGTAAAATGGCCTCATCTCCCAGATGGGGTTTCACTTTCAACATATAGAAAATTGCCTTCCACCAAACGCAAGTCCAAATTTAAATTTAAACAATCAAAGAAAAATAGAAAAGCTACCTGCACTTACAATACACCACAAAAATCTTCAAATGCATTAATTTTTATGTGATTAAAATTTAAAAATAAAACTCAACTTGGCCAACTACTTTCCCTGTTTTATTTATTTCGCTGCAAATCAAATACATTCCATGAGTTTCATTAATTCTTCCGAATATATGAGCTGTTTCTTGCTTTTTATTTATTTCTCAGAAAACAAGAGTTCTTGAGTTCTATTTATATCTGAGAATATAAAAGCTACGGCTTGACTTTTATTTTTCGTTTAAAACATAAAAGTTGTTTAATTGAAATATATTTCAATAATAAATGTTTTTATTCAAAATATATTTTGAATTTTACATTTCTTTTGCTTGGAATTAAACAGTATCTTTTAGTTTCAACTGGAATTAATTTTCTTAGCAGAAGTCATTTTTAAACTAAATTAAATATAAGATAATAATTTCACTCTTTTTGTAAATAAAATAAAAGTCCCTTTAAATTGAAAGTAATTCAACACATTAAAGTTTGTTAAATTTTTTCAATAACAATTATTTTTATTTTATTTAAAAAGACAGTCAGTACGAGCGAAGGACATAGAAAGATTTTTTCAGCTGTTGTATGGTTTTCTCGTTCCCTTAATACTAGAAGAGCCATCGTCCTATTTTTATCCCTCAAATAGATGTGATAGTCCAGAATATCTTGACATCATTTTAAAATGTCATTTTCAAAATTTTTAGAACCACTTCAAACTTCGTTTAGCCGAACTATGACCTTGCCTGTAGTTGAATGTGAAATAAATACTGCTTGAGAAGTAATTAAGTTTTTGATTGAATCAAATATTTAAAAGATTGGATATTTACCAAAAGAAAATTGGAGATTTCACTGTAATATTGTGAGTTAATATTGTTACTTTCAGAGAGAGTGAGAGAGAGAGAGAGATAATTTTGGAAAAAATACGCTCAGTAGAGTTTTTAAATATTCTGTAGCATAACGAATTGCCATCTGTATATTTTATATCATATTCCAAGGACGCTTTGAACTTCAACTATTTTTATTTATACTTTGAACTGAACAAACAGCCGCATACCGAATGTCTGGCCTTTACTTAACTGACTCTTAACTCTTTTGCTTTATAGCATTGAAATAAACAACACTTTGAAGTTTTCAGGAAATAATACAACCCAAAAACAAATACGATTTTTAAATATTTGAACAAGCGTTTTGTTACACAAGAAAACAAAAAAAAACCCTATATATAAGGGCCCCAACATCAACTTAATGTTATCAGTTCTAATTAACAGAAAAGTAGTTAAAGACGTTACAAGTATGAACAAGTCAAAAAGCTTTTGCAAACTCTACTTGAGTTGTTATTTAATGCTGCTGCAAATATCGGTAGCGTTGTCCCGAGACAGTTCCAAATTTTTGGTAAAGGTTATCGTTGATGGAAAAGTCACGTGCGGTGGAGTAGTGATAGCACCCAAAGCTGTTGCCACAGCAGCCCACTGTGTCGATAACGTAACGCTAGAAGATACAGTCAAAGTATTAGCCGGTGTATTTGGTCCCGACGGACCCCGTGAAATGTCAAAGGTTCGGAAAATAATTAGACCTGAAGAATTCGATAATAAAAACCGGAATTTCGATGTGGCTGTGCTATTGTTCGATAGGGGGCTTCCCGCACCATGGATACAAGAAATTAGCTTGTGTCATGAAACCTGGAATTATGGCGACCAGGTAGAAATATACGATTTTGATTCTTTGACTACACGAAAACTGCGAACGATTAACTTAGAAGTGGTTGCCGGAAATAAGTGTGGAAATAAGTCAACAAATACAACGATTTGTGCCGAAGGCACCAGTGGAGACGGCTGCAATGGATTTACGGGCGGACCAGCAATTATTAATAATGAATTTTGTGGAATAGTTTCTTCGCTGGATGGCTGCGAGAGCCAAAAAATTCTAGCTGTCTTAACTGATTTACAAAAGGTGATCTATTTTATAGAAGACAATATGTCAAACTGAAATATTACAACAACAAAATTTGAATAAAAATGAAAAATTTTCTAAGAAAATTTAAAAGAAATTTAGAGAAATTGATTATAATTGAATTTTTGGAAATACTGTCATCGCTTGAAGCCATTCTAAAATGGTATCATCTCCCAGATAGGGTTTTGTTTTAAATATATAGAAAATTGTTTTCCAGAAACCGCAAATTTAAACTTATATAATCAAAGAAAAATGGAAGTGCTACCTGCACTTACAATACATCAAACAAATCTTGAAATGCTTTAATTTTTATGTAATTAAAATTAAAAAAAAACTCTACTTTGCCAAGTACTTTCCCTGCTTTATTTGTTTTGTGTACTTTCCATTTTTTTTATTAAAAGTGTATTAAGTTTTCAAAACGCAGTTACAATAACTATATATTCGAACTGTCTTTTTAGTCCCAAGAGTCCCAAACAATGGAAACACCCAAAGAACATACCAAAAACTCAAGGAAAATTTCAAATCCTTTTGCGTAAATAATAAATCATATCGGAAGTGCCATCAGAGTAAAAGTTTTTCGAAAACAAATAATATAAAAGGGAGTGTAATTGCGCTTATCAAATATTTGCAACCAGTTCAGAAGTATTCCACTGTACAGTAGTTTTACAATTATAAACATCTTATAAGTTGTAATGATTTCTTAAATTAAGTTTTTGTTTTCCGTAGATTAAAATTTCGGTGTAAATTAATAAAAAGTAACGACAATATTGTGTCGGAGGCAGTTTTGGAACTGTCAGCTGCTCTAGTGTTAAGTGTTAAGATATATTTGCCCAGAAAAGCGTTGCCACCAAATACCAATAAAGAAGAAGACATTTTATTAATTAAACACGCAACCGATTAAAAATATTTGGCAGCAGTTCTTTAAACATTAATTTCATAAAATTGTCTTTCAAATAAATCCGGTTTCAATGATATTAAAAATATGTTTTCATGTCTTATTCTGATGCCAACTTGTGTCACTCTAGAAAAAACACCCTTTGCTTTGATTGAAAATATTATAATTTTACGCTTAAATATATAACGAAATAATATCACAGCAATCGAATGAATACCCTACACCCAAACAACCCGGCAGTAGCAGGAAAACTTTTCTTTTGTGTTGAAATCATTTCGGAACTTGTGGCGTTTTCTTTTCTGTGTAACATGTAAAATTTGTTACTTCTTTTTTAAAATGTGGCAGTTTGGAGGAGTTTTGAGTTAGAAATTATTTCTCTTAAGCGATGTCGGATTCATTTCCAATCAACTTTTTCTTTTCATACAACACAATGTTGGCATTTTCTAATAAAAAGTGCAAGAAATGTTGCTTTTTTTTTGTAGAAAAGAAATTAATATTATTTTCAATTTGATGCTGCTCAAATGATATAAAAACTTTAAGGACTTGTTTGCTGCTTTCAATTGTTATTATTATTTTAAGTTTTTGCAATACAAACAAACAAACAAACAAACTCATCATTAAAATAAAATTCCTAACCACACCCTGGTAATCCTGTTGTTAGTCACTTTAATTGACAGATATCCTTATTAATTTGATAATGAGTACAACAACGCTTGTCAAAATGTCCGAAATGAAAGAGTTTCTCTGCCATTAAATCCTTTTGAATGCGTTTGCTAGACATAAAACCCACAAAGAATGCCAAAAATAGCAAATAACGCACGCCTGATTAACTACAATAATCTTGAGGTATTAAAAACAACAAAACCAGGAGAACTGTTTGTATTATTTGCAAATTAATTGAGAGCAACAAAGTTAATTATACGAACAGTTTTGAAAGCTGAATCATTTTGAGATTTAATTTTGTTGCAGATAATTAAAATGTTATTTGATGCGCAATCAGACTCGTATTATTTTATTGCCATTTCGATTAAAATTTATTTTCGCTCCTTTTTTCGTGTTTGTGTGTGTGTGCAAATTGACCTTTTTAACAAACGCCTGTCAAAGCAAAACGAGCCCAGACACGAGCTTAAAATTAGCAATCAAATAAGCAAAAGGCTGTTTTTTTTTTGATTGCGAGGCAGCTAAAATTGATGGGAAATCAAGATTAAACGGCGATAAAAATAAAAATGTTTTTTAACACATTTTGATTAACTTTCTTTTTAATTTCTCTCACCCACAGTATTTAAATAAATAACTATGAAAATAATGCCGTTTGGCTGACACGACAGCCATACTAAAAACGACATATCAGCGACATCGAGTGTAGACTGTTTTAGTTGGCAGCACTTTTTTAATTGGCGGCCATTTCGTCAACTGTCATGTAATTCATGCTTAATTTGGTTTGGCATTTCAATATGAATAGACTAACGGCTGAATTATGTAAATGTATTTTGAATATTATGGTTGTGTTCGAATCCGAGCGATTTTTTTTATCAATCAAGCCCCCTTTTCTTTGAATGGAAACATAAATAACAAACAAAAAAAAACTGTCGTTGTTCGAGTGATGAGAATCCTCACGTGTACGTTGAAACACCCAACAAGTAGACTTGCTACTGTGCTTTATGAGCTGGTACTTCTTATAAAACGATGTTGGTCAAAATATTACGGCCAATGGTGATTGCCAGAGAGCCATGGCGTTCATTAATTGAACAACCACGATCTGCAGCAACTGTTTTCAACTAGACGGTGGAACAATTTAAGAAACCAGTTGGTAACCGCATAGTTTCACGTTTCGGACCAGTGAATTGGACTCGAAAATGGATGGCCTTGAATATTATCAGTGGGGATATGCGAAGTCGCTAGTCTACATCGATAAACCCGAATATATGTTGCGTAAAAGACAACAAAATTCATCCGTTTCAGGCGTGGCGTTCAGATGCCAGAAGTCATATTTATATTATAACGCCACAAGATTATATTCGGAATGAAATAAATTTGGTATCATTTTAAAGAAATTCCTACTCCATTTCAAAAATCTATGAGTCTATAAAGAAACACTTGTTTATTTAATCTGTGTTCAAGTTCAAATTAAAAAATCTCAAGAGTGGAAGTAATATTTTTGTGGAGTTTTTCGAGTTCTATAAGAAAGTCGAGAAAGTAGAAGTTTCTTAAAAATAAATCAATAAAAAAAAGTTTTTTTTCATATACGATATTTCATGAAAGAGTCAACCGATTTTGAGCCGGTTGGCAATTTTTCAATGAAAAATTATTTAAAAATAAATTTATTTCTATTTTTATATTTTTCAAAATTTACTAGTCCGAATTGATTCCAATTGGCAGGAAGTCTAAGTCTGGTAAAATTCTTTGGAACGCCAACAGACTGGCTCCAATTGGTCAAGCCAACCAAAAGTTATAAGCGGGTCACTTATAAGTGGCAATACACATTTACACACTCATATACATACATACAGATATAGTGACACCCTGGCAAAATTAGTCACGAGAGCTTTTTTTTTTTCTAACATTTTGAATTTTTCTAGCGGGAAGTTAAAAATTATTTTACAAAATAACTAAAAATTGTTTGAATAATAACGAAATTAAAGAGGCGAAAGATATTTTTCATTTTTAAAAGCAATATCAATAAGAATTTTGTTTGAAAAACAAATAAGAACTCGACTTTGAATTAATAAAAAAAAAAAGAAACATTGAAATGAATTGTTTACACTGTACAACAACAATTTTCAAACTAATATTTCCCCAAATACGACAATGACGAGCAATAAATTCTTTTAATTACAAAATAAATAAGCAAACGATTATTGAAGCTCGTATTTCTTAGTTTCCTATTTCTTTCATCTACATAAAATTATATAACTGCCAAGCAAATGAAAAATAATTATTTAACTTTAATTTATTTATGCTGGGCTACAAAATTGTCTAAAACCACAATTATTGTGACGTCGAAGCAGAATAATAAACAGTAATAAAAAATAAAAAACACGAAATTTATATGCCGGAATAACGAAACTAATCTTAACGATTTAAATACACTGCAAGAAAAACCTTTCGTAATGCAAAGCAGATCCTATTAAAAATAATATGAATATATTCTCAAACCTATTTTAGATTGTTAATTATCATAATTCTTAAAAATATATATAAAATGATTCTAGCAAACAAAATTTTAAAAAGAAATAAGTTAACAGTGCACAGTGGGGATTTTGATAATGAAATTGGGAATACCTGCGCAGTTTCTAAACGGGTCCTCCGTTTGTAATGATATTTTGTACAATATTCAAAGAGGCATTGCTGAAGCTCAGTTTATAATATGGATTTTATAGCTTTAACATGGACAGAGCGTTTCAAAATTGATTTATTACTATAGCAAAATGGCAACTTTTAAGACTGTCTTTCCATATCGGAAACCGGCAGTAAAAAAATTTCAGTCTACCTGAAAAATGATTTTAAATATCATTTACTTTTGGCCAAATGAAATAAAGATATACAGGAAAATTATTGAAAATCCCATATTTGGGATTTTGAGAAACAAAATTGGGAGTTGTGGGGAAACTTTTGTTTTTATATATAGTTATTTTGAAGTGACAAACTTCTTTGCTGATCGATTTTACATGCCAATAAAGCTGCGTAGTTCGCCACTAAGCGGATGAAAATCGGTAGATTCGTTCGTGAGTTATCGTGAACTGAAAAATTTGGAAAAAATTGTGTTTTCGATTATTTTATAGGATTCGAAAATCGAAATCAATTACCGCTATGAAGTGGTTGTAAAACATGTAAAGAAGGCATTACTGTCATGTCAAAAATGTTTCTATTTGCAAATGTGTTTCTCTCAGTGTATGATTAATGGATACAATAAGTCAACAAAAACACAATAAACGAAAATATGCAAATACTGAAAGTTAAACCATAAAAAACTGTTTGTGTCTTGCAAATAACTGAATTATATTTCTTCATTTCTACTACGCATTTAAGTTTCCTCATACATCACGACTTGTCAGCAAAGCGCGTGTTACACTGTAAAGATGTTTTAAGCCGAATAAAAATTTTGGCATCTTTGTAAAGCCAATTTTTAGCAATAAAATGCAGTGCGATCTAAAAACACAGGAAATTGAAAATTTAAGAAGAAAAAATAAATAAATACAAATATACACTGTAATAAAGAGCAAGTGGCAACATTCACGGGAATATGTTAGCCGGTCACGTTATCAACATAATAGTTTTATTCCCACACACACACAAACCTAAATAAATAGTTAGGGTATTTAATTAATCGGAGTTCTTTAGTAGGTTACTTGCTGGCTTATTTTATGAAGATTTGGGTTTATTCGGGTAGTAATCAATTTATTTTATATTATTCGATTAATCGATTAATATATTTTTTTTCATAAAAATTTATTGATTTCGATATTTGTTTTTCATCATTTTAAGATTTTGGTGACCAAAAAGATTAACCAAAATGATAATTTCCGAATTTGATGGAACTAATTTTTAATTAGTCGTACAAGGAATGAATAATTAACAAAAATGTTTTTGCAAGTCTTAAAGGGAACTTAAGTCGACATTATTTGTTATGAATAGGGCATTATACCTTTTGTTAGACGTTTGAAGTTTTTTAGAATCTTAAGACTGTTAACAAAAATATTTAATTATTTTAAAGGATTGTTTATTTATCATTATCAAGCTCAGCCTGACAAAACTCAATACTGAACATGCAACAAAAACTTGATTTTCAAATTTCTTATAACAACACATTATGAAAACAGAACTTTTATGAAAAAATAACTATTATTATATGATATGAGTGTACTTAAGACGTTTTTTCATTAAATCCAGTCCTTATATTTTGTCAAATAATTAATCAACAACTAAATTATTGTCTTAAATTCAATTAGACCACCAGACTCACTAGATGGTTAATCGGTTAACTTACTGATATTAGGCGGTTTAATTGTTAATAGAATTTAGTCAATTTTAATTTAATCGAACAGTATAATAATTAATTCGCGAATTGATAAACGATTAACCGAATAACCGTTAATCGATTAATAGCTAACAAATTGAGTACCTTAGCAAGTAGCGTATCCAAAAAAGTAATAAGGCAAAAGCCGATTAAGCCAATTGCACTGCACATCCTAGTCAATAATTTAATCGGTTAACCGACTAACGATTTAACGAATTACGCTTAGCTGATTAATGGTACATCAATTGTATATATTAACAAATAGCGTACGGAAAAATAAATTACAAAGCAGTAACCGATTAACGGTGTTCAAGTAAATAATGTAATCGGTTAACCGATTAACTGAATAATGGCTAGCTGAATAATGGTTAACCAATTTAATGCCTGAGCAAGTAGCTTAACCAAAAAAAGTTATATATGGCAGTACAGAAGACATATAAAAGTAATCGTTTAACCGATTAACGGTGAGCCGTTTGAATACCCTAGCAAATAATTTATCCACAAGTAAACCAGCATACAAAAACTGATCTAATAACGTTTTAGCCTTCAACATGTCTAGAGAAACTAACCAAACCTCCTTGTCCTCCATATTATTTTATTAATGAAAGGATATAAAGCAAAAATTTAACCAAACAAATTCTAGGATAACTTCAATTCACGTAAGTCTTTGCAACTCTAAAGCAGGAATCAACTTCATTAAATATTTCAATAAACATTTGAATTCAACTCAATGTTACAACCATCAAACATGCGACTCCCAAACAGCCACAATTTAGTGTTTTTGAAAGTAAAACATAAATAAATATTTTATAAATATTTGCGTTGCTTTTAACAGGCCATGATTCGTTTGTAGTGGGAGCAAAATGTATGAACGCTGTGGCTTCAACGCCATAAAACATTTAACCAACGTTATCACAGAAATGTTGGAGGAAACGGCATAAAAGTTTTCATTTGTTTGATTGTTATTCACAGTTTATTTGTCTATTAAACAAATCAAATAAAAGAAATATTTTCCTAAATAGACAGGAAATCAGGGAGTGTTACATTTAAAAACTTCATTACGGAGGCTTGTGTTAATATTTTATGTAAATAAAATATTGGGATACAATAACAACAACAACTCTGCCAGCTAACATCAAATAGGTTTCTATCTTCTTTTTTTTCTAATTAGAAGCGTTACTCGGAGATAAGCCCTACTCTAGCAGTGCAGTGTGGTGAGCCTATTGACTCGAGGGAGTTCTTAACCAGAAATAAAAGAAAGACAACATTTACTAAATTAATGCGTGGTAATTTTTCTGAATATTCTTTTTCTTTGCCATTCATAAAAAAAAGTCTCCAATCCTCACCAGTTGACTTTAGCTTTCATTGTTAAAACCATCATATTTAAATAGTTTATGTTTGCTGGGTTACTACAAATATTTTTGTGTACAGTAAATTACGTGTTTTCCAGTAAAAAAACTTTTTTTGGGCTTAGGCCTACAAGAGAAAATATGTTCCCAACCATAAATCCTTCAGATGTCAATTCATGAGCAATTAATGGGTTTGATAAGAGCATGAACATTCATGTTTCAATCGAATGTAAGAGTATTGTAAAATATGTATGTAGTGGTATATAATACTTGAGCTTTTTTTAACGACGAATATATTGTCAACCTCTTTTACTTAAATTAATATTAATTTGGCAAAAGCCACGTAAACTTTAGTTTGACACCATGGCGACGTTCTATATTTGTCGCATTAAAGTTTTTTTATTTCACACATTTCTCTCTTATAAGCGCTGAATTTTCAAGGCCTTCCTCATAAAATATATTACACGCTTATAAGCTGCTTATAAAACAAATTTATTGCAGAAAATTTTAAAGTTAAAAAGGCCTTATTTGTAAATTATATTAAACGTTTATAAGCTTCTTATAAAACGAACTTCGAATAAAAAATTTTAAAGTTTTAAAAGAAGTGCTGTGTTTAATTAAGCAAATTTTACTAAAATTATAAAAGCCTTATTCATAAAAAATACTACACGCTTATAAGCTGCTTATAAGAAAATTTTAAAATCTTAAATATTAAAATAAAATTTTAACAGAAGTGCTCTATTTAGTTGTGCAAAATTTACTAAAATTATGCAGGCCTTATTCAAAAAAAGTATTACACTCTTATAAGGTGCTTATAAGACAAATTTCGTATTAAAAATTTTAAAAGAAGTGCACTATTTAGTTCAGCATAACTTACTATATAGGCCTTATTCATAAAAATATTTTGTTCTTATAAGCTGCTTATAAAACAAATTTCGTATAGAAAATTTGTCTTATAAACAGCTTGTAAATCTAAAATATTTTTTGTGAAAGAAGTCCTTTATAATTTTAATAAACTTTACACAACTAAAGAAAGCACTCTTTTCAAAAGTTCCATATAAATTGATAAAAATTTTCTTTAGCAACTTCAAAATAGAAAATAAACCCACTCTTTCCCGATTTTCGCCACTCTAATTCATTCATCTTTACCCAAATACAAATTTGAAAGGAAATAAATGATTAAGTAAATAAAATATATTTTATTAACACTCGTAACATAATTGGAAAAGGTAACTTGTTAACACGTCCTAAATTATTGTATTTACACACTCTGTTAACAAACATAAAACCCCGCCAAAAATCTCATTTACATGTTTTCACGCAACGCCATCAATTTTTTATAGGCCGGTTGTTTAGTAGTGAATTGATTTCTTTTGATGAGTTTTATTATTATTATTATAAAATTGTTATTTTATGTTCTCCTAAAAGCATTCCATGATATTTCGCCTTAAAAACACCTTAAGTTATGCTATAAATGTGATTGTGTGAATGCTTTTGTTTTATTTCTGCTCACATGACGTGTGTTGTTGTTTGTTGGAGAAAAGATTTGAAGCCAAAACAACGACACTTTACATTTTGATTGCATGTCATAAATTTTTTTTATCCTCCTCCAGCTTTCCACTTCATTCTTTGACACGCTCTGCTCCCTTTCCGATTACTTTACTATCATAATACGCATTTATGGCAGGTGGAAAGTGTAAAAATAAGTTTATTATTTATAGATTTCGCAGCATATTTTAGAGCATCCGTAAAAGCAGAATACCCTGGGGATGGCTCACAGCCGAAACCGGTTTATTCAAGCACACTCAGTTGGAAAGAGAGCGAAACAGGTGGCAATAAAATTAAATCTCTCAAACCAAAAGACTGTTCCACAAAATATATTAAGATTTTTTTAAATTTTAAATTCGAAATGTTGTTTGTAAGACCAGTTTTACCTCCAAAGATATATTTAAAAATATTATATAGAGGCTCCTGGATATTTATGGTTAAATGATATAATTGAACAAAAATTCCCCATAAACTACAACAAAAAAATTGTTAAAAAATATTGAGAAATTTTGAAATTTAAATTGAAATGAATTGAATATAAAACTTATTATTAAGAAGAGTTTATTTTCTGCTTTTAATTATCAAATACTTTAACAAATCAAGCTAAAAAATAAAGTATTCCCAGACCTGGTCTAAATTTGACAATCCAAACATCATATAAATTTCAAACGTAGTTATACGATTTGACGACGTATACGTAGCGCAATCCATTGCATAAATAGAGGCCATTCCTCAACTGCTGGTCCTATTTAAAAAAAAAAAACTATTACCCGTGACATTTAACACTTTCACCGCATTCAGAAATCCACACGCTTATTTTATTATCATTTTATTGATTCAATGAGACATTATTTGCAACCAAATGACAGAATTTATATTTCTACAACATTTTTTACAGCAAATAAAAACAATATGAAATATATTTTTATATATTAAAAAAAAAAAAAATAGTGGGCAAAAAGTTTACACGGAAATTAAATAAAACAAAAATGCAAAGTAATTTATAGAGTCGCTGTCACGATTTTTGAATTAAATTGGATTCTTCGCCCAATTATTTACTTTCCTTTTGGGTTCATTTAAACTTTTTTATGGTTATTGTTTGCTTGTTAATAAAAAAAATTCGATGAAACATTTTAAATAAATTTAGGGGCAATTGGAAAAGTTGTTTACAATTTGAAAAACCACAGAAGAGCAAACTTTACAATTGTCATAAATAAGTGTGTGTGTATGTGTGTGTACCAGCATTAGTTTATGTTTAAAATAAAGAATATTCGACGGAAATATGTTGTTAATATAAATTTAAACTTGAAATATGATTTAAAACCGTTTTACAACAGGAGCGCGTAGAACATTAAAATTTACTGCGTTTCCGAATGCAAAAAATTGTCCTCTCTCAATTCTCACGAGTTGAATAATAGACGAGGGATGGCTGTTAATTTAATCGGTACCGAACAACATTTAAAAAAGTCTTTGGCAAAGCAAAAGTTGAGATAAGTCGAAATAACGGATCTTTAAACACGGACTTCCGAACTTAGACACTGAATAACAGCCATTTTGTTGAAGGTACTCATCTGTCGAATTAGTTGTCATTTATAGGGCCTGTTGTGCCCGTTTCAAAGTCGACATAGTCCTACAGAGAGAGAGAGAGAGAGAGCGAGAAAGAGAGCGATTTGCAATCCCACCACATTTACTAATCCTACTGGTTCAGTAAACAATCGACAACCACCCGTACATCAACAAAACGCCAAGATCTACCGAAAACTTCGCCAGGAGTGTGCAGGAGAATTCAAGGCAGACGATTTCGTATCACTCACCTGAACTCTGCCTTTCGCAGACTACAATTAGGCGGATGTTACGACTTGTCATGGAGCTGAAACTGCAAAATAAATTAACTGCCTCAAGAAGTGAAAGTAAACGAAGATTTATGTTCGCTGAATAGGCTCTGGAGTGGTCCACAACTAACCCAAAATTTTCATTAAAAATTATCTTCAACGGTGCGGCCCATTTCTTGGTAAACGACTAAATTTGGAACGATTTCAATCCACAGGGAATTCAAGAGCGCCCGAAAACGTTGCTGATACAGGGGAAAGAGAAAAAGAATAGATCCCCCCGCCAACTCTAATAAAATTATTTTGAGAAATCGCCATTCGAATGTTTTGGTTTATATAAAATTCTAAAACTTTATTAATTTTATTTTTTTTAAATATATTGTTTATATGGGAAATATGATGCCTGCAAAGAAAAAATGTATCTAATAATTATGATTTTTTTTAACTTAAAAATTTCAGTATTTTGGTTAAAATTTGGTAAGTCTGATGTCTTCCAGGTGCTACCGAAACTCACTTAAGTATTACACTATAAATATATCACTTTGTAATTTTTGCAAAGCGATTTTCCCGATTAGGAATTTCAGAATTTGGAAAAAAGAATTGGAAACATGACAAACTTAAAAATAAATTTAAAAAAACCACAAGAGGGTGAGTGAGTTGACCCTGAAAGGAGGATTAAGTAAAAATGCCAACAGTTCCTGAACACACTGTCTGACGACACCTTCTTCTAACTTCTTAAAAATGTTCAACAACAAACACATCATTTGCAAGTAAAAAACTAAATTTCCTCTAATTTAAAAGAGAATAACTTCAAGAGAATGTTGAGAATGTTGTTTGCTTAAGAAAGAGAAAAAGAAAATTAAATTTAAAATAAATTATCTTGTGCAAACATTGAAAATTTGTGCTTTTTTGTTTTACTTGCAAAATAATTTTACTTCAAAAAGTTCAAGTTGCTTCAAGTTGACGAAAGCCCTTCAAAGTTGGTTGTTCCTTGTCAAGTGCAACAAAATCATTGTCAATGTTTTCAATGCTGAAATACTCATTACGGATGTCGGCATGACATTCTGCTCATTATATTTGCAACCATAGAAGAAAAAAAAAAACTCATGGATCGTTGGTCAAGGAAACTGAGCAACTGAAGCCTTAGGATGTTAGTTTTCACACACACACACACATACATCTAAGAATTAAAATGCATCCACGCCCGCATACTACACTCACACACGCACGCTTCTATGCAAAAATAATTTTAATTGTTTTTAAACTTATTAATTCTGATAAAACGGCAAACAAAACAAACAAATGAAAACTCACAGCACTTCATCGCACAAACGTGCAGTGGATTTTGAAAAATATTGTAAAAGTAGAATGACATGTAAATGCCAACACGGCCACACATACAACACTCCCTCTCACATGTCAAACTGTGTTGCCAGTTTTGTTATTTTATTTTTTAATATCTAAGAGAATATTTAGTCTTCAGATAATGAGAGTTTTGTTTATTGCGATTTTTGAGTAAAAAAGACCTTTAGAACTTTATAAAAACTTTAAATAAAACAGTTTATCTTTAAAAGAAGTATAAAAAACTTTAGGATTCTGGAAATTTTTTTTATAAACCATTATTAATCAGTGCACTGTTTTGGCAAAGAGCGGACAGCATTAAATTTTTTAATAATTTTACATTAAAATTTTTACAACTTTTAGCTGCACGAATTCATTTTTATTAATATTAAACATTTTATATTATTTATAATCCATATTCATAATATTTAAAAGGAGTTTGAAATGTATTTTACTTCAAATTTTGCACACAAAAATTATATTAAAACGGATTTCAAATATGTCTTATCTTTTTATGAATATGAAGCTAATGTTGATTTCTTTTCCAGAAAAGAGTGCAACATTTTTTTTTTACTTTTTTATCAAATATGGGGACATACTGCCATTTGAAAATGAAGAATTAATTAGAAATGAATCCAACATCCCTTATAAAAAGTAATCTCTTTTTGAAAACTCCTCAAAACTGCCACTTTTTAGAAAAGCAATGAAATAATTTTAAGTTTTTTTGAGAAAAGAAAACGCTATAATTGTTTATATCGAGCTTCCTTTTTTTATCATATAATTAAAAGGTGGGACATGTTGATTAACGCAAGGATTAATGAAGGAATCAGCATCAATTTAATTTTAGATTTATACAACAAAGTAGAACAGCACTGTTTTCGAATGCCGCTGCATTTTCTTATCTGTGTGTGTGTGTGTTTTTTTTTACTCAATGATTAGGAGGCTTAATTGACTGTGAAAACAATTTCAATTTGCGCCAGTTTTCATAAAAAAATTGCATGCGGGAACTGCTTCAATACTAAACTGATATAGAGGCCCTGGATCAAATCCTGACGATGTCATATATACTGGACCCAGGCGGGTAACGAAAAAAAATCCCTTTTAATTAACTAATTTAGTCTTACTTCAAAGTTAGACTCAACATCTCGTTATTTAGTGCATAAAATTTTATTAGATTCGGATAACCCGTTTAGAAACTCTCTCTTTTAATACTAATTTCAAAAACACCCACTGTGCAACGTAAACAAGAAAAAATATTTTTTTTTTTAATTTTTTTTCTGATTCAGAAATTTAGATTGATAAATGGGTATTCAACAACACTTGCCCGAAGTTTCAATATGATTGATTTCTATTTAGTGTTGCTATTTCCAATAATTTTTATATTAAAGTTATTTTAAATGCGAGGTCTTTTCAGATAAAAGTGTTCAAAACTTAGTTTTATATTGTCAATATTTCACCATGCCTCTATGCCGCTTCTTCAGGTTAAAAGAAAATTTAAATAATACTTTTCCTGAAGAAAATGAGCATTTTGTTATAGACTTTTGGAGCATATTTTTGCCGGTTTAGGAATTTCGGTATTTAATTAACAAAAGTTGCAGATATTATTTTATCTGTTAGTAGACTTTTTTAACTCTACAAATTGCCAATTTTGATACAATATCTTTGTCTGTTCAAATTTAATATCAATTTGAATGTTGAACTTTTTCCCTATAATTATCATTTCAATATGAAGAGGATAAGTTTTTATGGAAAATGATTCGGAAAGCTCTCTGGTTTTTGTATATAGAAGGTCTTCCAACAGGCAGTTTTGAGCTCTATCAGTTAATAACCACCATCTTGTTGCAGCTGCATCTGTCAAATTAGTTGTAATTTATTCCACCTACTTTGTAAAATCACCATGGATGGATGAAGAATTCAACAACAAGTGCAAATATTAAATTCTTTTATCGAAATTAATGCTCTTTTCGGGCAACGTGCCGCGCCCATTTCGCAGTCTCCATGAGCGTTCTACCGGCAGGAGTATTTGGATCCACTTGTTCACTACCGACACCTTTACGTAGAAGAGTGCGAACAAAACAACTCTGGCAGCACTGATTTGCCGTAGTAAAGTTTTATCATTTGAAAATATCTTTTGGTAAATATGAGGGATGAATCAAGTATTCCCAAGCTATTTTTTGTTTTAATTTTTTCGAAGAGTATTTTCCGTGTGCAGTTATTTTTATTTAAATTTTATAAATTTTTTATTTTTTTATTGAAGGCAAACTTTTATTTTATGTCCAAGCACGTACGCAGATATTTGATGAGCAAACTTATTTAAAAACTTCAAGTTGCGCTGGTAAAATATTATATTTTGTGATGAATTAAAATTAATTTAAATTTTTTGAAATTTCATAACTTTTTTATAATTTAATACTCTTATAAAACACTTGATTATGGTGAACATGCACGCAACACAAACAAGCCATTTGGGTTTCACATGAAAATCACTCACCATCTGTTAAGGATTTCCATAAGCTTTTTTAACTTTCCCCAAAACTCTGCAATAATTTATTTTTATTTTGATTTTATTTGCTTTCATTTTTTAATTCCGGTAACAGCTTTCGCAAGTCAAGCGTATGACTGACATATTACATTATCCTTGCAAATGGAACATTTCCTGTATTTCACACACACAAACACAAACGCCACTCTAATCCTGTCAGATGACAGACAATAAGCTTAATTAACATCTGCCTACTGAATTATTAAACAAAACACTCGAGTGGCATTCGCACACTTCCTGCTTTCATTCGCTTTGAGTTTATCACGAATTTAAGTCATTCGATTTAATGTCTTTTCGAATGGCAGATTTCCAAACACTTTCAGCAAAACTAACAAATAAATTTTGATAATTCATTTCTACCCCGTAACTAAAGTCGTGTACTGTGAGATAATTATAAAAAGAAACTATTTACACACGATGGGATACATAAAAGAAACAACAACAAGCAATTTTTAGTGTCATTAAATCGCGATATAAAAAGCTGTTAATTAAAATCTCAACATGCGAATAGCTGAAAGAGCTGCCTGAAGCCTACGACGAGATAATTAAGTACTTAAGAACACCGTCTTCTTACAGCCTTTTCAAAAGGCATATCAGGTAGCAAAAACTCTTCTTCATCGCGGTAAAAATGAGACAAAAAGTAATGCTGGAAAAAAGTTTTCTGAACAGGAATTTAGTGGAACGAAAACCGCAAATAAAACTTTTCTATTTTCATTCTTTAATATTGCACAGTGGGTGTAAATCTGAAAATGTTGTCAGACTATTTTTTGATGTATTTTCGCCTTATTTTTGAGGTTAAAAAAGTGGGCTTTATAATAGAAATAATTATGTTACATATCAGTGCTCGTCGTATTCAATATACGAATCATCAACAGAATTAAACGATGAGTTTAACAACAAAATTCGGTTTGCAACTTCTGCTGCCTGTTAATGTTATTGTTACTGCTTTTTTGTGTTTTTCTTACAAATGCGAAAGTGCAATGATTTTGTACGTGTCGCCAATACTGGAATAACGCGTGAGTAACGTATTAGCCACACGTGAGTCACAATCAAGTCATATATGAGACGCGCGTGGCTCATATATGAGTCAGGCATTAGGCAAGCGTGAGTTAGTTACGTAGCGCGCTTTATCGCTTAAAACGCACACGTGAGTCACATGAAAGACACACGTGATTCACTTAAAACGTCCGCGTGGCTCACTTACAACGTCCTCGTGGCTCACTTACAAGTCACGCAAGAGTCACTTACAAGCCACGAGTGAATCACTCACAAGACACTCCTGAGTGAATTACGGGTCACGAGTGAATTGCTGATAAGACACTTGTGAGTCAATTACAAGGCACGCGAGAGTAATTTAAGAGGCCCTGCTGAGTTAATTACGAGGTACTCGTGAGTAGCTTGCAAAGCATTTGTGAGCAAGCCACGTAGAAAGCTGGAGTAATTTAAGAGACACGCGTGAATTCCGGATGAAGCACACATAAGTCAGTTACGAAAAACTCGGGGGTCACTTGAAATTCACGCTTGAATCAATGACGAGGCACGCTTGGGTCGGTTACGACGCACACTTGAGTCGATTACGAGGCACGTTTGGGTCAGATTCGAGACACGCTCGAGTCCCTAACTAGACATTCAGTTAATAAGACAGCCAGTTAATAAGAACGCTTGAATCACTTATTGAGCCTGCTTGAGACAGTTACGGCGCCCTCTGGAGTGTGAGTGAATTATTAAGACTGTGTGATTCACTTAAAACCCTCGCTAGATTCCCGTGTGAGTCACGCAAGGGAATTGCGTCAGTTACAACCATTTAAAAAAATTTTATGTCTTAAAACTATAATCCTGCCGCATCGTGAGTGCTTGTAAGACTTGTTAGAACATGTATTTTTAGGTACTCGAAGGTAGTACAGTGCCAAAGGTAGCGCACGTGAATAAAGAAATCAATTTAATAACAATTTGGCATGGAGGATACTCATCTCTCCCTCTCCCATGCCGCCCAGATTTTGTTGTATCAGTTACTCACGCTAAATTTAGTGAGAATAAATATTGCAGTTGTGAAGATATAAATTTATGCGATAAATGTAGCTGCTAGCCCCACTGTGCAACGATGAATGTGATACAGGCAGGCAATTTTTTGTTTGCCAAAAACTCATATTCATATTTAATGGCACAACAACTGTTCCATACAACATAATTGAAATTATGCGATGGTGGTTTTTTCTTTCTTCTTTCTTTGCACGTGGAATTTATGTGAAATTATTTATGTTGTTTTCGTAAAAGATTCTATGGAAACGAACAAATATATATATTAACAAACATTTATTTTAAGGATGTTCCAAATGACAAGAGAGTAGAAAAACTGAAGTAAGATTTTGTCGTATTTGATACACCTTCCCTCCACCTGCCAACCCAGTTAAATACAACAACAAAGTGTTCTAAATCTCGGCTTTTAAGCTGATGTTCTTTTCTGCACTCGTGCACTTTTCTTTTCTTTTGGGTATTTGAAAATATCACATTTTATTAAAACAATTCGTTTTTCGTGTATAAAAATCTGTGGCTCCAAAGTGAGTTTCCTTGTTTGAAAGGCGATTTAATAGGGAGTACTTTCAAAATCGGTTCTGGCACAATTTCATATAACGAAACGAAGCAGAGAACCGTTGCTACCTAAACCGATCTATAATACTCGCCACAGCCGACTATAGTTTTCTTATTTATTATTCTTTTTATTTAATATCCCGTGCAAAAGTTTTTCTTCCACTTTCACTCCTGCCTTTCGAACAACATCATCAATCATCCAACTGATAAAAAGTCACACAAGTTATTCTGCGTCATTGTTAACACGAAAGAAAGAAGAAATTTCTATTTATTGTTGATTTTACATGCAGGGAATATTTTAAGAAAATAATAAGAATCTGTTTTAATCTTAAAAAACTTGCGAAGGAGTATTTGGTGGGTTAAGGGTAAATAATAGAAAAACTTTTCATCACATCCCACTGAAAATATTGGAAGTTTATTCAAGGAATTATTTTCAGAAGTATTCGAATTTCAGAGTATTAGAAAGTTCATAAAAATTGTTTAAATTGTTTTTGTTTTGAATGTTATTAATTCGATTGAACGATAGTTTGCGACATCGGCGAACAGAAAGTTACTCGAAGACACGAATTCCAATCGAAGGAATTTTAACAAAAACAAACATATAAATTAACATTAACAAAACACCATTTCCAAATCAAAGTTCTTAAATTCATTTTGAAAACTAATTTTTCACTGGGATGGTAACTCGTTAGGCAACTAAAAACTCTATGACAAGAAATATTTATGGCTTTTTCAGCAGGCCGGTGGAGGCACACAAAGTTGCAATTTTGAAACCACAATTTTTAACTTTCAGAAAGTTGTTTAGCTAAGAAGCAGGAAATGATTTATTAAGAATCCTTTAAGCGATAATTATTTCCATAATGCAAAAAAACCTAAAATTTTCTCATTTATAATAATTTAAACACCCGAAATTGACTATGACTGATGTGCAAAAAATGTTGCGTGATTCCTGTCTTGCAAACGTCATTTAAGTCACTAAATAAAATACAACAACAAGTCATCCTTTTGTTCATTTTGAAATTCCTGCAAAAGGTTTCTACAAAATTTATAACTTCTTCTTGTCCCCACCCAAAATGCATTCGAATATAAAGTTTATTTCATTTTTATCTTTCCAGAAGCAGCATCCTAAACAATTGAATAAATTTATTGCAATAGAAAATAAAATAGAATAAAATTAAGGACAACAAGAAGAGAAGTGCCACTACGATTCATAATATCAGAAGAAGAATTATTACAGACACATTAAATGGTTGGTCTTGTACACCAACTCGACTGGAAGATTGTGATGGGCGACCATTAAAACATATTGAAGAGAACTAAATTCACAGCTAAACTGCAAAAATAGCAGGACACAAAAGGATTCGCTTCACAACTCATTCGCATTGGCCAGTCAGCCGTCCAGCAATAAAAACGACAAAGAAAACTTTCGCAAAAATGATGGCCATTTTAAACAAAAATACAAAATATAAAGACAAGTAAGAAGAAAAGGGAAATGTTGGATCTCATCATACCCACAGCAGATCCAACAACAACAACAACAACCACTACTCCGCCACCTCAGCAGGATGACGATGCAACGCAACTATCAAACTCGTTACAATTTGGCTTTATTACGAACTGGCTGGCAAACGATGCTGGCGCTATAGCAGCAACAACAAGAACAACAACAACAACAACAGCACATACACACACAACAGATACTAATTGGAATCTAGCAACTCGGCTGCAAGCTGATGTGGATATCCAAACAACGGTCAATGCATCTGCCACCTCTGACACATCCGTCGTATCTGTTGTTCCCATGGTGATGACTGCAGCAACAAATTTCACTTACGATTGGTGCAATCAATCGTCCGCGTATTTAGCCATCAGCACAGGCAATGGAATTGCCAGCAGTTCTCCTGGCAACTGCTCTCTCTACACGACTGCATTAAATAGTTGGAATAATTCAGCGAATGGAACTTCAGTGTAAGTACGCGCTGCTGGCATTCAACTCGAACGAATTACAGTTTTCGCGACTGTCCCCAGGACACTAAATGGCAAACAGCAGTTTTTGTTTTTCTTTTTAGCTAGAAAATTCATGGCTTTGCACAGTGAAAACGATACAAAATATGTGAGTGTGTAGGTTTTGAATAATTAAGGAAATATTCCTGCTCGCGGGTACAATTCCATTTTATTTTATTAAAAAAATTTGTTTGTCATTCCACAATATGAGACGCCTTAAAGTACATAAAAATATGTTTGAGGTTCTTATGAAAAGAGAAGTCGAGTAAACGATATCTAGATGTGATGTATTGAAAATAGTGCCAAGTAGATTCGTTGTCAGTGTACATATTTTTTTAAAACTTTTTTATTTTAACAAATTTTGTTCTCCGCCTCTTAAACGTCTACCATGTTAAACAAGGCTCTTTGCATTTATTATGCATAAACACTAACCCCTGCTTTCTAGTCCTGGCACAAAACGTCACCCATATTTTATTTGGGTACACTTTCAAATATCCATTCGCCCATTAATATCAATAAAACATATACGGTTTGAAAGGTACTTTTGTGTAGATGCGCACAATAGAAATATTTCTTTAAAATTCTTAGCATAAAATTATAATAAAGCATTTTAAATTTGCTGGAAAAACAATAATCAAATCTTTCTTTCACAACCTGTTTTTTATGCGATTTTACGATTTTGAGCTGTTCGAGCTAAAACACTATTATTATTTTAATAGAAAACAATCGAGAGCTATATAATTTGGAGTTTTTAATAAAAAAAAGTAAATTTTTCGACTTCTTTCATTCCTGATATCTCAGGAACGATTTGACCGATTTTGGCCTGAAATCCGCAACGTTCGTGGTTTTTAAATGTCAAGAGGTGATCGGTGGAGTTGTTTAAAAATCATTATAAAAAAAAAAATTGGAAATCCTTCTTTTAATTTACCGGTTCGATTCGGTTCAAATTCACGGGAAATCTAAATTCAGAAACGCTCTTTAAAGCCGTTCAAAAGTTAGAAGCAGGTCACATTCTTACGCACATACACACACACATGCATACACATAGACACACACATGCTCAAATGCATACTTGCACGCCCACGTACACGCATACATACAGACATAGTGACGGGCTCTCAGATTTGGTCAAGGAAGTTTCCTAAGACCTCAAAACGTGGAGATCTGTAGAGAATTAAATTTTTTTCAAAATCAAAAACTTCCCAGTTTTTCAAAATTTTACATTTCCCTACGGGAAGTTGAAAAAAATATTTATTGTTGTGCTGTGTAAAAAAAAAACAAAAAGAAGTATGAAAAGTCTTTTCATTTATTTTAAATTTTTTTTTTTAGTCAGTAGCAGAAAGAAACACACATGCAATAAAGACAAAACAAAGCAGTCATGTTTTGGCCATTCAACGATTCCTTTTATTAAAAAAAAAATTAACTACAAAAATTTATTATGGAAAGCAGCTCAATGGGAGTTGTATTTCTGACAGCATTGAAAGTGACAGTTAATAATTCTTCAATTCACAAACAAACTGCTCGCCTAAAGAAACATTTTCGAGTAAGTTTCTTATAAAAACTGTCATTAAAAATAAATTTCGGATTGACTAAAACCAAAAAGTATTTCTTATATTGAAAATTCTCCAGAGGCGGTTACTGGAACTGCTGCAATTTGTTCGAGTAAAAGTTTTGAAATGCTGTAGGCAAACCAACTCGATTGAAACAAAAGAGTGTATTTCCGGATTGTACACAAGAGATCCAAAATTTTGTTGGGCAGTGTTAAACTAAAAGTAAGAGATTGTTAATCGATCATTATAAAAACCCTTCAGAAGCAAATAACAACCGAGAAATTGAAAAATTATTAATTTTGCAAAAGGCCTTGAGAACACACACACACACAAGAATTTCCTCTTTCTCACAAGAATTCCATATACACCACAACAACAACATCGACATTAAATTGAAAGAAATATGAAATTGAAAGCAACTAAAATAAAAGCAAAGAATGATTTTTCAACAAGAAATAATACAAAAAAATTTATATAAAACAATTTATCAATTTCCTCCGTGTTCATAATAATTAAAATTAGTTTGAAATGTGTTTTATTAAAAGTTGTGAAAAATTTTCAATTATTTCAAATATATTTAATTTTTTTCAAATATATTTTGTTTTGTTATGATTACGGAGGCTAATATTTAAAAATTTTCTGTGATTTAGTGTAGTTAGACCGAAAAACATGATCGTTTTTCAACCGATTTTCTTATATAACTTAATTTATTGTTGATTTCTTTTCTAGAAAAGAATGCAACATTTTTTACACTTTTCAACAAAAAACGGCAACATTCTGTGATATGAAAAGAAAGAATTTATTAAAAATTAAGATTACACTCATTAGGAAAAATTATTTCCGTTTTGAAACTCCTGGAAACTGCCACTCTTTAGACAAGAAGTGAAAAAATGTTACACTTTTTCCAAAGAAGAAAACACAATAACTGAATTAAATATTCTTCTAATTCCGTCGATCTTCTTAATGTACTTTTAAGTTGTAATATTTTTTGAGAAAGAACATTTTATTTAAAAAGAGTTTCTTTTCATTAAAAAAGTTTTTTTTTATAAAAATAAAGAACGCACAAAAACTAAACTAAATAAATAAATAATTATTTTTCGCACTTACCCCGTTTTAAAAACAGACCTGCAAAGAAACAAAGAAAATGTTGGCTATTATTAAAAGATTTTGTTTTAAATTTTGATAAATATAATAGAAATTTTTTTGAGAAAAAATTTTTTCAAATTAGAAATTTTTTTAGGAAAAAAATTTCTTTTTTTATTTATTTATTTATTTTTGTTAATATTTTTAGTGCAATCTTTTTTTTTCTTAATATATAATTTCCATTTTCGATTTTTTTTTAAACGAAATCTTTGACGTCCGTAGTTGTTAAGCTAATAATGAGTTTTCATTTTGACAATGAAAATAATATAAAGAAACAACTCCAGCGGGACCACTTTTTATTTAAAAGTTGCTTCTTTAGAAACGAATAACTTCTTCGCACTCAAAATCACATACTCAAAGTCGAAACAAAATACACTTTAAAAAGGTTAAAATTAGTACTTTCTATGGGTCAATACTTTTTTATATATACGGCCTAAGTGCTTTACAACACTTTCCAGCAAGAAAAAACTCGTCAGCACTAAAAAAAATCACCCGAACAAAATGTCTTTAACAAATTTTTTATCTTCCCATTTTTGTTCCCCTGCTTTCATAACTCCAGAAATATTTACTTCCACGCAATAGATTAAAAAGTTCAAGCAAATCTCTGAGGTGAAAAATATATTAAAGCTGTTATTGAATATTTAATTGTTGTAATTAAAAATTTAATAGAAAATATGAAAAGTTGAAAACAATCTTTTTTTCCCCATTTTTATTAATTTTCCAATCTAATAACTTTTTCTTGCCAACATTTTCCTTAACCGACATTAAGGACACCATTAGCATGGTAATTTTCCTTCTCACACATCCCGTAATTTATTTGTCAGCTTTAGCATAATTAATTAACGCTAAAGCACAACAACCGAAGAATGGAGCAAAAGAAAAATTTCCATTTAAAACAATTATTTAAATAAATTTGCCACAACACAAATGGAAAGCAGAAATACAACTGAATGTCAGCATGACATGTGAGTAATTTGAACGATATTCGTTGTGGCTGGCGCAAAGATTTACTCGTAACATTAGCATTTTGCATATTCACACTGCGTACATTTCATTCGAGTGCAAAACATTTCCTTATTTACGGCCACAAGTACGCGGTTGCCATCATTTGGTTTTCTCTTTTAAGCCGCTCTGCTCCCAGCACTGACACGTTAAAAAACTGTCAAACAATGTTTGTGGGGAAATTATTTTCGGAAATATTTGAAATCTATTTGCATACGAAATATTACAAACTAAGAACAAGAAAACAGAATTAATTGTCTTCCTCTTTTTAACGATCGCGTAGCATTTTCAGCCGCAGTTGGGGTAGCGGCGGATTGGCAACATGTTTTACATAAAATTTACATGCGAGGAAAAAATGCTTATTTGCAATAAAATAATCCCACATTCAATTATAATTAAGGAGTGTAGAGTAGAATAGCACTGTTTTCGAAAGCCACCGCGCTTTGTTATCGGTATTTATGGGTATTGCAGTATCTCAAATATATTCATTAAATGCCGGTTTTATAACCTTCACAAAAAAGTGAAAGCGTTTGTCATTCCGTGTGTAATTTTTTCGATATTAATGTGGGACCCCATTAACTATATATATCCTGGATTCTTATGAATGGCGATGACGATTGAGCGATATCCGTCTATCTGTACGTGAAATCGGTTTTCCCAAGGCCCCACAACAGCTAGACACTTCGTTCTACGACTAATCTATTGGAAATGAACTTAAATAGGGTGGTATTGAAGAATCCGAAATACGGTTCCAGAGCTGGAAAGCTAACACCTATTTCTCGACCCAAAATTAATACCAAAAACCAATTATTTGTTTGTTTGTTGGTAAATTGAACCTATTTCATGCTGTGAAAAGTCTCAATTGTGCATTAAAAATTAAAAAAAATTAAAAAAATTTCCAGGGATGGGAAATTAAAAGTTTTTTTTTTGCACATTCAGAGTTTTGTAGTACATGTAACAATTAAAATGCTTAAAGGTTTCAAATTTTTCTTAAGTAAAACCGCTTTATACATCATGAAAATTTGCATTTTCAAAATATTAATATTTTGTTTCCAGGGGTGGGAAATTGATTTTTGTTTTTCAATCATAAAAGTAACTAAAAAGGCAATCGACGTCGTTTTTTTTGCTAGCTAAAACTATTTTATAACTTAAGCTGATTTGTTTTCTAAAAAAGAGTGCAACATTCTTTACACTTTTTAGCAGAAAAGGGCAACATTCCGATATTTTAAATTAAAGAATTTATTATAAATTAATCCAACATCACTTACGAAAAGTAATTTCTGCTTTAAAACTCCACCAAACTTCCACTATTTAAGAAACAAGTGAAAATATGTTACATGTTTTCCAGAAAAGAAAACGCTATTAGAAAGAAAAAAATTGGTGAAGGGTATATAAGATTCGGCACAGCCGAATAGAGCACTTTTACTTGTTTTTATTATTTTTTATAATGAGTCATTAACTTCGTTGGTATGAAAGAGGTACAATTTTAGTAAAAAGTATAAAAACTATTTTCTGTTATTCCATCTCTTTTTGGGAACAAAATAATCGGCTCTTAAATTAGAAAATTTTTTGTTTTTTTATAAAAACATGCAAAACCTAAACTCCTTATGGCATTTAATTTTTTTTTGCATACAAACTTGCGAGCTAAAAAATCCTTCCCACATTCTCCTGCAACATTAATTCGTTCCTTTGTCGCAAGTGCCAACTCTCAAGTGACTATCAACTCAGAAAAAAAGCCCTGGAAGCACAATAAACTTTTTGGGTTAATTAACATAAAGTAAAATATCTTAAGCACTCGTTTCTAATTATTATGAAGCGGCATTATGAATATGAATAACTAAAAATAAGTACCGCCATGGCATTTCCTTTCCACATAATGGAAACATTCGCCGCTAATTGCACTCCGTTCTTTTAGACGAAACCGTTTAAAGCCAATTTTGTTTCCTCTTTCTTTTATCATTCTTTTATAAAAACCAAAAATGTCGCAGAAAACTTTAGTTTCAAGTAAAATATGTATGTAAATGCAGTCATGCACTGAAAGGAATTTCTGCAGAAATTCTCACGATGTCACTGCATATCAAAAACAAAAGTTTAGAATTTTTTTATTTTAAACGTCGATGTGAAATGATATCGTAGACAGGCAGTCTATAAATTTCGACATAAACCATTGAAAAATCTCATTAAGACTAAAAGAAAGTCACACTTTATTGGTTTAACGAAACGAGTTTCGTTCAAAATAAATGAAATACTTTCGCAGATGCCATGAACTGATTTCATTGAGACAACAAAGTAATTTCATCAGTAGAATGAATTAATTGCATTTATTTAATGGAGTAAATTTTTTATAAAAGAAAATAATGCCATTGATTTGATGAAACAGGATTGTTAATTCAATTAAATTATTTCACTGCTACAGTGATATAGTTTCTACAATGGACTAATTTCATTGACAAAATTAAATAATTTTATTGAAAAAATAAATCAGAAATCGTTTTTCCATCTATTCTCTAAGATAAATTATTAATTAATTAATTTTTTGTTGTTTATTTGGACTGGCGCTACTTTACACTTATTTAATGGAATGAAGTTAATTCGTTGAGTAAGTAAAATAATGCCATTGATTTGATGAAATAGGATTGTTAATTCAATTAAATTATTTCACTGCTACATTGAAATTATTTCTTTAATACAATGGATTAATATCGTTAACAGAATTAAATAATTTTATTAATAAAATATCATTTATTTTCATTGTTTTTTTTCTTTTTTGTTTTTGACTGGCAGTATTAATGAAATTTTCATAGGATTTGTGAAAAAGAAAAAATGTAATGAAATCGTTTCGTTGGATTTATGAAGGGAAATTTTTTTTAGTGTACACACACACATACAACTAAAAGTATGTGTGCAAACAAGTGTAAGACGAATACATGTGCCACAAAAAAAGGGAACTATTTCCACCGCCATTTGAAGTTATTGTCTTCGGTTACAACACAGTGGGGCTACACTATGCAAATACTAAGAAAATAAGACAAGTGTCTTAAATTTATTTCTGTATTGATTCATTAACTTCTTTATCAGAAAATGAAATACAAGAACACTTGGACTTTCAGAGGTTCCAAATTGAAGAGCGTTGAAGTTCAGAGTGTTCTTTGATTACCGTGGGTAATCCTTATTGCCTTAACTGACAATTTAATAATTTTTGTATTAAATTTAATTCCAAAAGAATTTTTAATTCAGAAAGACATGATATATATTTTAAAGCACAAATGAAAGTCAACATCAGTTTTAAATATTCAACTTCCGCAGCGGAGCAGAACAGTTGTTTTCGAAAGCCGCTATACATTCCTATTTAGTTCTCATGTATATTTTTATTTTTTACCACTTTAACTGACTATGATAACAGTTTTCATTTGTTCCAATTTTATTATTAAAATGAGTTGAATATATAAAATTAATGTTGGCTTTCGCTGGAGCTTCACTTCACGTTGTGCGATACACTTGTGGTTAGTACGAAATTCCTCAGCGCTCTCTGTACGTACAGAGTCGGTCATTTTAGCGTAAAAAGTTCCACTGATCCAGGAACGGAAAGAAAACGACCGTAGACAATGACATGTATTCTGGAACAACAACTAACATTGATTTTAATTGAAAAATCATGTTCGGCGATAAGGTCGGTTTCTGGACAAATGAGTTGGTGAGCAAACAAACTTGTCGAATCATCCGAAAAAATCACTATTTGGTAGAAATTTTTGGCTATAGGCATCCATATTTCTTGCAGAACGCTCGTCACCCAAATCGTCACTATCAACGGCGTGCGCTATAATTCAGCGGTTACCCAACTTTGTTTATCTTATCTGGACTCCAACGACAGGAGGCTAGAACAGGCATCATGAAAGATTGGACATCTCGGATGCGATCTACTCAAGAAGGCCCCGGCTGACATTTGAGCGATGTTATATTCCACACATAATGCCATCAATAGGCCTTTCAAAATACAAACCGCTTAATGAAAGACCCTTCATATTGGCAACTGTAAACTACGCTGAAGTTGACCTGCTACCGATAATCGACCCCAAATCTTTTGCTTTCCCTCTGTTTTTTTATTATTAATACAACAGAAAGCAACGAAAAAAATATTTACAGGCGAAATAGTTCATGATACGTCTAAATAGTGATGGTTGTTGTTCTTATTAAAATGTAGGTGGCACTTGAGTACAAGTGCTGAAGTAGTTAAACATGAACGGAAAATTGTAGGGACCCTAAACAGTAAAACCAATTTAATTAGTGCACCAAGAAGCAACCGTACAAAAGTGCTAAAGTTTTATTACTCGAATGCAGTTATTTATAATTCAGAAAATACATATCAAATGGCACAATTACAAACACAACAACAAACCAAAAGAAAAAAAGGTGTAAATGTGTGTTATTGCTTTTAATTATCACACCATTCCAAGTTTCGTTTATTATAAATAGAAATAGAAATAATTATAACTGAACAAAAGGGCAGAACGTAATCAAAATATTACACAAACTCGCACGCCCACAAGTAGAAACATAATGTATGTGCCTCTTATATACATATGTATGGCTGGATGTGTGTGTGTGTGTTGCATATGTGTATTAATGTATTGGTTTCTGTGGCAGACTCTATTAATTAAATGAGTGCTTTTTTCTTTTACTCTCACCGTTGTAACATAATAAATACCCTCACCCACACACACACACACACACACACCAACATGTTTATGTTTTTATTTCCATACCATACAATTAATGTACCGTTAAATGAGTTCTCCTACTTCTTATTTTCTATTTTTACGCCAATTAGTGTGCGTACGTAAGCACGTGTGCGTATTCAACGTCTACTTGTAATTTGAAATTGCATTTCTATTTACTCTAGTTTTTCATGGTTTTCATGGTTTTGTGTGTCAAAAAAAAGGAAAGTAATCGGCGGTAATAATACACGATATACAGACATGGATATGTGTGCTGGCGGCGGAGTTGCCAGAGGTTGTGCTTTTGCCGCGAAGCAATCCTGTTTGATCAAAACACTCTTACATTTTTCTCTAGAACCAGCACTCTTAACACTGAACGGTTACTCTTCGTTGAAGCGACGAACAACTTTTAAAAATAGTTCTAGGGCAACAATTTTCGAAGTTGAAAATAAACAAACATATTTTTGATTAAGTATTTTATTCAAAAATAATTTTAAAAAGGTAACTAAGTACTTTTTTTCTTTTTTTAAATTCGATACACCTTTGGGAATAACAAGAGACTTATGGTAAAGAGTATGACGAACAGTAACCATCGAGGGTTACGTATTAAAAAAAAATCCCGACTGCAACCTGTCAAAAATAAAATAGATTTTTTTATGCAAGAATGTTTGTTTTAGCGGCAACAATGCAGCACGACTGCTGCTGTTTTCAATTACTTCAGTTTTGTTAACAATATTTCTCGTTTTGTTTGCCAGTCAGCCACGGCAGCATTTGAGCGGGTTACAAAATCAGTTTCACCTAAATTTTTTCCCTCACTTGGCTTATTTCGGGGTCATGTACCCTCAAAACTGTATTCTTGTAACTTTAATTTATTATAGAGTTCCAGCTTAGAAGAAGTACATTGAAGATCAGAGTGTTCTTAGAATATCGTGTGCATTTGCCATAACCCAGAATTTATATTGAATTTAATTAATTATATTTAATTTAATATAGATTAACTGTTCGAAAAGAGAAGGACATGATAAATATTCCAAAGCACAAGGGAATGCCAACATCATTTTTATATATTCAACTTACACAGCAGAGCAGAACAGCTGTTTACGGAAGCCGCTACACTTTCATCATCAGTACTCATGTGTATTTTTATTTTTTACCAGTCACCTAAAAGACTTAATTGAATAGTTTCTATTTGTACCAATTTTATTATTAAAATGAGTTGAATATATAAAACTCATGTTGACTTTCCCTTAATATATTTAACTTTGCAGGCCTGCCCGAAACAAGCAGGGCCAACTATAAAACTTGAATTTCTTTTATTAAGTCTTTGAAGGTATTTCAAAGTAATCGTTTTTATTCTGAAAGTTTAGGGTAAATTTATTTTGTTTATTGAAAACAGAAATGAGAAGCAAAAAAATCTAATGCTGTTTTCTTTTCTAAAAAATGATGCAACATTTCTTACACTTTTTCATAGAAAGTGGCAGCTTTATGTGATTTGAAAATAGCGAAGTTATTAGAAACTTATTCGACATGTTTTACAAATTATTTTTTAATAAGAACTCCTTTAAACTGTTGGTTTCTAGAGAAGAACTCTGAACAAAATGTTACACGTTTGCCAGAAAAGAAAACTGCTGGCAAGCATGGCAGCAGTTGTAGCCAGCGGCATTTGAAGTCGTGTCGCCAGCTGTTGTAAATCTGTTTAATGCTTTAGTCATTCAATTACATTCTGTATTTGATATATTTTTAAATATTTTCAATAATTTTGTTTATCAATTAAGCAAAAAGAATTATCACAGAAAATTCAAAAGAATTTTTTTATTGAATCAGCGATTTCAATTTTTAAATATACCAAACTAGTATTATTTTTTTTTTTTTTTGTGTTGTACAGGAGCTTTGGCAAGGAGGTGATCGTGCCGAAGAGAGAAGAAATTTTATTTATTATTTGGAAAAAAATTATTTTTTGAAATGTCCAATTTTCAGGTCTTTCTTTCATCAGTTGCTTCTCTAAGACCTCTCTATCTATGTCCCTATATCTATTTCTTTCTCTCTATATATCTTTATATCTCTATATATATATATATATATATATATATATATATATATATATATATATACAGTGAAAACTCTTATAACCGGACACTCACCGTCGCGGCACTTTTGTCCGGTTATAAGAGTTGTCCGCTTAAAAGGGGTACCCACTTACTATTTTAAATATGTATTTTATTTTATAATGCTACACTTTATTAAAGCACTCGATTGCGGTTGGAAAAATTGATTCAGGTTTGACTGCTTTAATTTGGACCGCTTCAATGCGAGCTGTTGAGTTTCAAAATTACTTTCAACGTTTTTTATCCGTTGGAACGGGATAAAGCCGTTTCTTTAAACGAACAATTTGTTTTAGTGCTTCATTATAAGGATTTACGGAATCAGGTACTTCTACATCTACCTCATCTTCAGACTGACTGAAATTAATATTTCAATGCAGTTATACCCAGTGAATACGGTTTCATCTACTTTACAAAATTCCTCAAATCCATTTGATTGAGGGGGAACAGTTTTAGCAAATTAGCGTACGTTGCAAGTGGAATATCATCCTCATCAGCATCGAAATCCGGAAGGTCATCAATAGTTTCTTTAATTGATAACATTTCTTAAATTGACGCCATATTTTGCTCTGAAGCAGTCAACACGAGTCAAGCAAACAACTTCTTCAAATAAACAACAATTTCTTTGCCATCTCATAAATTGTTTTTAGCAGGGGAATCACAAATTTGAATGGCATCAACACAAATATGACACAGAGTTGACAAAAATATACCAGCTAAATAAGAGTTGTATTTGATTGGAATATTTTTTTGGGGTGTTTTTAAAAAATTCGTTTTGATATCAACGCTTCTGTCCGCTGCTTATGAGGGATATTTAGAGCATAATTTTTAAAATTTAGTGTCCGCGTGTGGTTATGAGTGTCCGTTTATGCGGATACATTTTGTATGAAAAAATAATTGAAAATCACGGTTCTGCAAAGTTTGTCCGGTTATTGGAGGTGTCCGGTTATGGGAGGTGTCCGTTAGTAGAGGTTTCACTGTATATATATATATATATATATATATATATATATATATATATATAGATCACTCTCTGTATCTCTCTCTATCTTTCTTATGTCCCTTAATCTATCTCTCTCTACAGTTGAAGTTCCCCATGCTTAACTAAATTTATAAAAACTTTTGTATTTGTGCGAATAGTGATTCAGCCCAAAGTGATTTAGACGATTTTTTTGTCATAAAACGGTCTTTTTTCTGGCTTAATTTCTGGGAATATTAAACAAATTTATTTAAAAAAATTTGAATATTTTATACAAACATTTATTTAAAGTAATTTTTTTTAAACTGAAACAAATACAAGTTGCGAATTATTTTCCATAAACCACAAAAACCACTTTTATTAAAAAAAATATATATATAACCAAAACATTCACAATGAAACAGCGTTGATGCGTGTTGCTTTTGAAATGCAATTGAGTTTTTTTCTTTTTTTTTCTTCCACTTTATAAAAGTCAACTTTGAGCTGCAACTTCAAATTACTATTTTCTAAAATGCCACTTCACTGTGTTGCACATAATTTATAAAAATTATAAATAGTTTCACCATATTCTTATCAACAATATTTAAACTGGTTTAACATTTCACTTTTAATTACGTTTAAAAATTAAATGAAAAAATTCAAGTTAATTGTATTGCATAAAAAATACCAGTCAGAGTGTGTTTTGCGTGTTGCGTTCAGCAGTCGTGATAAATTTAAAATCAAGCAAAGTAACGGATTTAGAACGGAGTATGAGTTTCTTTTTCTAAAAATAAACAGCGCATTTAAATTATTAATAATCTTTACAACATTTCCAACTGCATTCCATTTAAAGTTTGACGGCAGTCATGATATACAGTTGTGGGGGTGACCCGGCTGTTAGCAACAGTCTATTCCAAATGTCTTCGAACAAAACTGTTTAGCATAGTACACTTTTGTGGTACACTTTTAAATGTCCTTTTGTCCACTAATATCAATGAAGACTTTTCAATTCAAAAGGTCTTTTTGTGTAGATGTGCACAATATAAATAATTTTCTAATTTCACAATAAAAAAAAATTGGAGAAAAAACATTTTAAATTAGCTTAAAAATTAAAAAAAAAAGATTGTTATTTTGTTACTTTTGTCTACTTGAAAAAAATACTTTTATAAACTAAAAAATTGTTTGCGGACGATGAAAATATTATTTTTATATATGGCCCAGGCTCTGCTCCGACTACAAAAATATGTAATCAGACCCACTGTGCAAAGCATCTGTGTTCAACTTCAGATCTCTATCAGAATTTATTTGAAATTTTTTTCTTATTATCCTTATTAACCCTTCAATGATTTTCCCCCCTTTATATTTGTGCCCTTTTTGCAGGGATATTTCATTCATATTGCCATGGTGGCGGCAAGTATTGTGGAGCATATTGTTCGGTGGCATGGTTATTGTGGCAACTGGTGGAAATTTGATTGTAGTTTGGATTGTGATGACAACAAAGCGTATGCGCACGGTAACAAATTATTTTATCGGTAAGTTGTTTTCATATTAAATCTTGTCCAATTTCTTTTTTTTCTCTTTTTTTTTTGGAGGACTTTTTATTTTATAATTATTTTCTGTTATTTATATAACAGAACATTGTTCTTCGGATTAAACGAAATAATGTTGCCAAGATATTTTTGTTTATGGTTAAGCTTCTTAACGCTAATAACTTTATTGTTAGCTTGCTTTTCAAATAATATAGGGACAGGACTGGAAAGGACATGTTAAGGAGTTGTTTGGAGAAGTTAAGTGGAATAAGTCAATAGATAAAAGAACTTGAATCGTTGCTTATATTCTACCCCTCGCTAGTTGTGCATTTGTCTTTTCATACAATTTCTTTTTTTTCTCTTTCACTAATTAAAAAAAAAAATTAATTAATACACCCCACGTTTATACTAGAGGCTCCTTGATTAAATTTATTTTCTGAAACTTTGTTTATGTGCTCATTAAAAGTCATGGAAGGGAAAAGAGCCGCCGTGATTTTTATTGCACAAAAATATTTTTTCTTCCCACCGAAATAATAAAACTATTTCTAACAGCACAAAAAAAACGGTTGGGATCAATAAAAAAATTTTTTTGTATGGAAAACGATAATAAAATTTTATTAAAATAAAATAAAATTTTGTATCAACTGTTTAGAATATCGTTCTAATACTATTTAAAATGGGTAGTAGAAGGATTTAATCTACTATTTTTTATCCATAGGAACAAGCAAAACTAAAAGGAATATATTTTTCATTTCCTTTTCCTTTAAAATTAATTTTGTAACAACAAACATTCCATGATTGTGCAATTTTACCTACAAAAAGTTTATTAAATTATTCACAGAAACATTAACAGGCAGCGCCATGCTCGTGTCACAAAGTCAAGTAACACAAAACTCTACTTTTTAGCTTTACACACTTTTTCCATTACGAAGTTTTAGCTGGGTCATAATAAATGACTTTCAAATACAAATTCTTTCAATTTAAAGCATATTTTATTTAAAACTTTAGAAAACTTTTCTCGAAAAATATATGGATCGGCTTTAAAGTTAACAGATTCAATAATTATGTTCATGTGTAAACGTTGGAGAGCAACAAGTAGATTTAAGGTGGCTTTTTCAGGCTAAAGAATTAAATGTTGTTGCTATTGCAAAGAGCAATTATTTGTAAGGGCTAAAATATATTTAATATAAAAAATGGCCGAAGTAATGGTAATTGAGGGTGCTGCGGCTTGAATAATAAACATAAGATTTAGATGCCAAGTTCATTAGTGCATGATTGTGCTTGAGTGTGCACGATTGTTCATGATTGTGTCTCAATGACGAATACCAGAGTACAGGACCCTCCTTCGTGGTCTGCAGTAGCCGCCACGTAAAATGTAGAAATATTTACAACAAGATTCTCTATCTTCTAGTCTATCTTCGAGTGTTCTCTTAAAACTATTCTCTCCTCTCTATTTCCGGCACAATGCTTCGCATGTGTAGGGGTCATCTCCTAACTGCTAATCTTAAAAAAAGGTCCTTTACAAGGGCTACCACATTTTGACAGTCGATAGAGGACATTTTTAGCAGCTACCTCTGCCAAATTAGTTGTCAGTCCTTTTCAAAAAATCATCATGAATCGATGAGGAATTCAACAGCACCTGCAAATAATAAAACTCTTTTATAAAAATGGGTGTTCTGTTCGGGCAACTTGTCGTCATCCCGAGAGGACTATTCGCAATGTGGTGTATAAATTTGAGCCAACAGGTTCTGTAAACGCTCGACCAACGCAACGAAAAGCAAGATCTGCCAAGAACATCACCGCCATCCGTGAGAGTGTGCAGGAGAGTCCGAGGCAGTCGATTTCGCGACACTAACAAGAACTCAGACATTCGCAGACTGCCACCTGGAAAATTTAGCGTAGTGTTTTGGACCTACCCCACCCACATTTAACTGACTCAGAAAATGAAGGTAACCAATGACGTGAGTTCACAGAATGGGCTCTGGAGTAGCCCATTTTCACAAAAAATCATAGTCAGCTAAGAAGCCCATTTCAGGAACAAACGAAATTGTCGAACTTGGGACGAGATTCCAATCCACCTGAGAGCCAAGAGCTTCCGATTCGTCCACAAAAAAATCACTATTTTTTGTGGATATTGGACTGGCGGCGTTATCAATTCATATTTCTTTGAAAACGAAGATGACCAGGCCCACCCAATTATCACCCAATTTTTTGACCAGAATTTAATAATCATAAATGAGGTTTTAGTAGGACGCCGCTACGGGCCACACAAATTTAGACCACATTGGATAAGCTGCATGAGAGACTTAAGGGCATGGTCAGTCATCTCACATAGAGAAGATGTGAACTGGCCACCGATTTTATCAGATTTTACTATTTCTTGTGGGGATTTTCCCAAGTCGCAAGAGTATGCGGTGCTCAAAGAGAATATAATCCATGTAATGGATCAAATTCAGATGAGCTCTAGCCGGGGAAGCTGTGGTGGATATTGGAACGGTGTTATATTTCGCACATAATGACATCAAGAGATCTTTTGGAAAAATAAAAAAATTATTCATTTAAAAACATATATAATAAAGCCACGCATTTAAAAAAGGATACAAGATTTCTGGAAAAAATAACTGAAGGATAATGACGTATTATAAATTTCAACTTGAAGCTTAAAAAAGAATTCGACTGCATATAAAAATTATGGTCCGAAAAATTAGAAAAAGGATATTTAAATGTATAGATATATAAGAAGCTCTTAATGGAACACCCTTTATTTATATGGAACACCCTTTATTAGCCACACTGTAATTCACTTTCACCAGCATTCTAAAATTCCCACCTCGATCGGTGCGATACAAGTCTTTTTGCAACTTTCCGGTTTTTTAATTGTCTCATTTAATTGCTGGTAACGAAACGATTTCTTTCGTATAATTTTTATTCTCATAATAATTTATTGGTAAATCATTATAAAAAAATCAAACTAAATTTACTCCAAAAATGCTTTAATTTAAAGTATTTAAGCCGTTTTGTTTCCAAACCTTTTTTTATATAATTATTTTTCTTTATTATTTTTATTTTTCATTGAAAACGAAATCTTGCATTTGCAAGTCTTTCATTTTGATTTGCTTGACTCATTTCGCGTAAACGCATATTCTTGGGTGGCGTATGAGTGTTATGACAAAATAATTTTCCACGTACAGATAAATCATACGTACCGAAGACCATTTAATAAACAATTAGTAATTATGGCCTAATTTATAAACCAACGAAAAGCCTCTTTTACGTCAACTGCTTAACAGACCAGGGGGCAAATTACATCACTCGTTATCGAACGAAATTACGAAATATTTCAATAGAGTTTATATGGAAATATTTTGAAATTTCGAATCGTCTCAAATGCCGTTATTTGCCCCCAGATACTGAATGCTACAATTAAAATTAAAAACCAGCATCAACATTTTCTATCAATTTTTTTCAGCACAGGAAATTTTGAAATGATATTCTGATTTCTTTATATTTTAATTAACAGTTTCGTTAGTCTTAATGAAAGAAATACTTTAATTAAATAAATTAATTTGTTGTGATAGACTTTAATAACATTTTCTTTCTCGCAAAACATGTAAAATGTTTTCACTTAATTTCGGAAAAGTTGCAGAGAAAATAGAGAAATTCTAAAACAGAAACTATTTTTCGTAGGGAATTTTTAATAACAAGAGTTTTCAAACACTTATTCATCTCCTTCTGGACTGAAAATAAGTTCTCAAATGGAGGTTATTATAGCCGGAAATTAAGACTCAAAACACCTGCTAAAACGTTATATCGGGTGTTTTTTATAGAGTGATACAACTTTGAGTTTGACCACCCATTTAACAGCTGATAGTTGCTTTTTGTTTAGTTTGCTTTGACATTTCATTATGGATCGTCTTACACCAGAGCCACGCGTGCAAATTGTTGAAATTTTTAGTCAAAATAACTGTTCTATTCGTCAAATTGATCCATTCAGAATTTTATTTTCCGATGGAATCCATTTCTGTTTGAATGGGTACGTAAGTAAGCAAAGTTGTCGCGTTTAGAGTGAAGAGAAGCCACAAGCTTTTATCGGAACACCATCACATCGACAGAAAATTACGGTTTCGTGCGCTTTATGGACTGGCGGAGTAATTGGCCCGTATGTCGTCAAAAACGATGATGGTCAGAATGTATAGGAACATGATTGGAAGTTTTTTCGTAGCTCAATTAGCTGGCATTAATCTTGCTGAAATGTGGTACCAACAGGACGGAGCCACTCAAGGAAACTTTACTCAAGGAAACTTTTGACGAAAATATAATTTCACGAAATAATGGCCCAATTAATTGGCCCCCAAGATCGTGTGATTTAGCCCCATTGGATTATTTTCTTTGGGATTATATAAAGTCACTTGTGTACGTCGATAAACCACAAACAATTGAACACCTGGAAATCAACATTCGAAGAGTTATCGGCGCGATACGGCCGCAAATGCTGCGAAAAGTTTGTGAAAATTGGTGTTCCAGATTGCGCCTTGTACGCGCTACCCGTGGCAGCTACATGGCCGAAATCATATTTAAACATTAATGTCATAAAATTTTCTATACAATAAAGACTGTTTCATTGATATCTAAGATATATTACTAGGTTTTATTATGATTTAAATTTGTATCACTCTATAAAAAACACCCGATACAACTGGAATTGTTATTGTGCAGTCATAGACAATTTGGAATTTTTTCTCACGCTCTTTATAAATAATATATTTTTTTAAAGTCACTCTAAATTCATATAATTTATGAGATTAAAAGTTTACTTGTTGTGTTGTGCTTCTCTGAAATCGTATTTCACTTTAACAATTTAGCCCGCCTAAAGAAGTGGCATGAAATCAATTGTTGAGCCTTTTAAAATAATTTAATCCAGTTCGATTGATCTTAACTTGGCTTTAAACAACAAATCCTAATTTAATATTTCTTAACAGAAGCACAATCTTCTACCGTTTTATAAAAATACTCCCATACAATTCAGCACAAATAACACATTCACTTTCTGTCTGTATTTTCTTAAGCCAAAATTATATTGAGAAAATAAAATACATCAATCAATTGTGTACTTCATTATTTATTTAGCATCACTGTATCGCTTTGAATTTTAAATTCAAAAACATTTTGGGACATTGATTCCTTAACCACAAAGAACACATTTTTAAAAGCGTACATCTCGTAAAAGGGATATTTTCAAAGATATTCGGAAAAGGAATAGTACGCGCATCACGACACACATCACGGCACACATTTTATTGGAATACATTCGAACACTAACTGATATGAATGCGTGTGTGAGTATCAAGTGCTCGTTACATTCATACATTCATCACAAAGTTTTATTTTTCATTTAAATATGCACAAGATTTCAAGGAAATTTCAATAAAACTGTTAGTCGGATATTAACAAAAAGTTGTCAGCGGATTTCTGGAAATACTGCTTCCTAAATGAGGCTGTATTTACATTTACATACATACACATGTTAACACACACATGTACATACACATGTACATACACATGTACATACGCATGTACATACGCATGTACATACATATTGTTCATTTGCTCCCATACTGTCATAATTTAAAAAATATTATTTGCAGAAACCGCTTTTAATTTTAAATTTACTAGCAACGTATTGGAAACCTATAAATAAATTCCCAAGAATGAAATACATAAGAAATATAAATAAATTTTTTGCACAATCACTAAAAAGATATGGGAAAAAATTCGGCAGCATTGACTCCAAAAATACATTTTTTAGAGTTATTACAGTAAATGAGCGATATATCTTGTAGAGATCTCTCTGATAATATTTTAAAACTTGTCCACCCTGGAAAACATTGAAGTAAAAGTTCCAAGTATAGAACGAAAATTTTGACAGATTTGTTCGATAGAAAAAAATTTCCCTAAATGGGAAATTTTTTATATCTATGCGAATCATGTTTGGAATTACATATTATTGTAAGAGTTCTATAAATTTATACAAAGTGTACATAAATAGAAATTTCCCTTTTAGGGAAATTTAGGATAGAAAGAAATAAAATTTTTACAAGAATAAAGAAAGAATCGAACCGATATATATGTCATCATTCATAAATACATACAAAGCGTTTACAAATAAAAATTTCCCCTTTTAGGGTAATTTTTGTGTGATATTATTTTATGAATTTTAGCATAGAAATAAAATTTTTACAGTAAACATGTCAGAATCTAACCCAAAACCTAAAGTTGAAATAATATTTAGCAGTATTTAATCGAAGAAAAAAATTTCCCCAACTGGGAAATTCTTTATATCTATGCCATATATTTTTATAAATATGTGTTATCATTCGAATTTCACAAAATTGTATAATTTGATTATAAAAGAAACATTTCCATTTTAGGGAAATTTTTGTAGGGCACTATTTTGTGAATTTTAGCATAAAAATATATATTTTACAACAACTTATTAAGAATCTAAGTAAACAATTTTTTTTGCATGAGTATTGAACAGCTACCATCGAGACTTCCATTGATTAAATATTTTCCCAAAAGAAAAACATCACTCGTACACAGAAACTAAGGATCGAAGTTAAGGATATTAATACAAAAGTAATAATTTCCCTAAGTGGAAGATTTTTTGATATAAAATATAATACTCACAAATATTAATAAGAATTCAACATTTAATGAAATGCTGAAAGTGCGTTTGCGACAACATTCATCATGTAAAAGTTATTCTATGAAATATTTCATGGATAATAATAATTATTATTAGTAAATTTTTTTTTATTTCTTTTGTGTCTTTTAAAAGTTCTACTGATAATTCATGTCATATTATTTTCATACCCTGCATTTTACAAAAATATAACAAAAAAGTTTCCCACAAAAGGATTCATAAAAAAGCCAAAGTGAAAATAATAATAGACCCTTTTTTTTGGTATTGAAAGCGTTGTAAATATTAATACAAAAGACACACCTATTTTCTATGGCACAAGGAAAACAACAATAACAACGACAACAGCAACAAAAAAGTTTTGGCATGTTGCAAATTGTTTTTATTTATTCTTGGTAAAACTGTTTTCATTCCATTAAATTTATTATTATTATTATTTTACTTTTCCTTGGGATTATTATTCATGTTTTTTTAATACACTTTTACAACTTTTTTGTACATCAAAAAAAAAAAAGAAAAACAAACATTTCACAAACTGGCATTACAAACTAAATTCTCCTGCATACAACTTTGACATTATTTTACTTCATAAATATATTACAAAAACATATTTCATTTGAAGTATAAAACCTCAACTGAAAAATGAACATGAAGCTCATATTAAGTTAATATTTAATGCAGCACAAACACATACACGCACACACAAACATCCTTTTTTGAGTTATTTAAAAAAATAATAATAATTAAGATGAATACCTTTTTTGTGTTATTGAATTTTGTCTGATATAAATGAAAATGGTTTTGAAGACGAAAATAATTTTATTTATATGAAAATATTTATATAGAATTAAAAAAATTCCTTGTAATTTTATGTGAATATCATAAAGAAGGTGATCAGCATTTAATCCCAGTAATTTTGTTGTATATGTAGTTTGTATGCACATTTTTTTATAAGGAAAGTTGGTTAAAAATCCATCAATTATATATTTCCCTGAAAGGGAAATTTTTTGATTTACTGAAATTTTAAATTTCTAATCACAACAAGCAAAGCAAATTAAAAATTACACAAGGTTGAAACAAAAATAAAAATTTCCCTAGGTGGAAAATTTTTCAGGAAAGATGAAAAAAGAATCAAAATTATATAAATAATTTTGGGAAAACTAGAAACGTAAGTGTATAAATACGTAACTAAATATATATTTACAAAACTACAAAAGGACTTTTACTGTCGCAGGGATATGCACGCACATACATACTTTCAGTTACGTTCTTCATTAATAATAGATTTAACTTTGACTAATAAAATTATTTAAGTCGTAATTTTTATTGATTTTAATAAGTACAATATAAATAGCGGTGAAAAATCTATCAATTGAATATTTTCCCTAAAAGGGAAATTTTATTAATTTACCGAAATACAAAATGTCCAACCAAAACAAGCTAAACAATTTAAAAACTAGGCAATGTTTAAGCAAATAAAAATTTCCCTAGATGGGAAATTTTTCAGCAAAAAAGTGATATTTTTTAGGGAGAAGAAATTTTAAGAGCTAGAATTATATAAACAATTTCAGCAAAATTAAGAAAGTAAAAAGTATAACATATATAATTGAAAAAAGTCACAAAACAATAAAAGGACTTTTACTGCCACAGGAAATCACTCGTGCTTTCTGGTTCTTTGATTGAAGCCTTAAAAATAGACTCAACTTTGATTATACAATTATGTAACATGTTATTTCTGTAATTTATTATAATACGAACAATTCAAAGAAAAGTGAAAATCCATTAATTATATATTTCCCTAAAAGCGAAGTTTCATTCATTTATAGAACTTCAATATTTCTTATCAAAATGACCAAAATCAAATTTTATATAAAAATATAATTTAAAACTTGCACAAAATTTAAGCAAATAAAAATTTTTGTACAGGGGAAATTTTTCAGACAAGAGGGAAATTTTTTTAGAAATCGAGATTTCAAAAACCAAAATTATTTTAATAGTTTGAGAGAAATTAAAAGTTTGAATTGATGAAATATGGAATTGAAATAAATAAAATTACAAAACTGCAAAAGGACATTTACTGCCAAAGGGAACAGATCTTAGTTTCAGTTAATTTATTGGTTTAAAATACTAGACTTGCCTAACTACAATTATAAAAATTGAAAATTAAGGCAAAACGTGGCCAATTTTAAATTTCCCTTCAGCGAAATTTTGGCATATAGTGTTTTCTCACAAAAATAATGACTATTACTCATATTAATGATCATCATGGAAAAAAATATCAATCCAAGATGTTGATAAAAATTTTTCAAATCCGATTTTCATTCAAAATCCAATCAAAAAGAATCTTGGAGAATAAAACCACACGAACTCTGATGATTGTTAAGCTAATTAGCTTTTTTCGTACTCCTTTTATTTCCCTAGAATGAACGTACTAACAGATACAATTTACAACAACTACGAAAAAGATTGAGTGCGTTCACATATTGTTTCCATCAGCATGTCCGTTACGCGAATTAAAGCCAACAAATAAAAAAACCCATAAAATAAACGCTAAAAATCAATACAAATAAATTTTTTTAACTCTGGCATGTCACTTAAAAAAAAGTTTTTCTCTACTGAGATTTCTGACGTAAAATTTTTGTTTCACAAAATTCAATTTGACATCCATATAAACTATTTCCTGTGCTTCTTCTTTTATAATGTCAACAATAAAATACTCAAGCCAGGACATAAATACTTTTTGAGAAAAAAAGAAAGAATGTTGAAAGAAACTGATATTTCGTTTTACTTTCTTTTAGTTTGGGAACAAAATTTTTCACTTTTTTTCCAACAATTCAGAAAGAATGAAACAGCAAAGAATTGAAAATATGTCAGAAGTTTCTCCATACAACTTTTAAAATCTCATGTGGTTTTTTTTTTATAAATCCTTTTCTTTATTTTCTGCAATTGTAATACTTTATATTAGTTTTCTCCCTGGGCAACTCTTAATGGCGTTTTTGTAATATGATATTTGGATGTGTGTGTATGTGTGTCGCTGTTTTTTTTTATTTTTTATGGATGTAATGCTGGGTACACATTTGCCATTTCTTTTGTTGTCATTTTGTGCTGTCATTTAGAAATTTATGGTTTTCAAAGCACTGGCAAACGTTGTGCATGTGGCACAAAATGTCACAGTGTGTTCTCAACTTGAGATGTGGAATATTTTGTCCTTTAAATCAATTGCATTTTTATTAAAGGAGAATTGTTTTTAAAGCAGACATAAATATCAGTGGCAGGATATTTATAAACACATACATACATATTTATTTACTTCATACAATAATAATATTTCATGTCGTAGATAAAAATAAAACCCATATTTTGACTATTTGTATCCTTTAACGTTTGAAAAAAATCACAAGTAATTAACACTTTATTTGATTTAGTTAAATTAATTTATTGAAAGAACGAACTTCGCATCAAAGGGGTCAATTGAAATAAATTGTTGTGTGTAAGTGTATGCACATATTTTAATTAATTATATATAGACTTTCAAGTTTACGAGGAAATCTACTTGAAATTTCCTTTTTAAAACTAATTTAAAGCAAAATTTTCAAGTACTACAACACCCTCTAAAAGTTGTTTGAAACTTAATCCTTAAAATTGCCTACGAACAGTGCCTTGAATTAATTACTTTAAACTGCAAGAAGGCCTAAAACTTGCATACATGTAAAACTCCCGCTCTCTTCCCCCATCTCTCTCCCGCTCTCTTTGTGCACATGCATCCATCAACACATGCATGTGCCAACTTTCAATTACAAGAGTGGAAAAAATACTTGTAAATGTGTGTTGTTTTATTAAAAATTTCTTCCTCTTCAACGCAAACAAGTTCAAATACGTAAATACCTTAAAAATTCACAAAACTTTTCTAAACAACAGCAAATTTAACCAGAAAAATAAAACAAATCGATTTTTTTTATTTTTGTTGTTTTACACAACACGAGTATAATGGGTAACAACATTAAACAACAATTGAAATCTATATGGCTTTTATCTTTAAACGCTAGAGTTAACTAGAACAATAATGGCAAATAAAAACTTTTCATCAGGTTTGGAAAGCTCAGTGCAGTGAAGTTAAGATAATTTAAAAATGGTATACACGCCTGTATAGGGAAAGCCAAGCGGGAAATTCTTAAGTCCCGAGATTTTTATGGATTGAAATATGTATTAAAGAATTTATATTTAAATTTTTTGTCATTATAAATGAAAATTCTACATTTTCGGCATTTTTGCTAATTTTGTAAAATAATTTTTCATATTTAGAAATACTTTTAAAATCTTTCCCAATTCAAACAAAACTGTTCGCTAGTCTGATTTAATTGTTCGATGATTATAAAGCATATCGATTTTTATTTTGTATTTTAATTGTTCCATTTGACTAATATTCTAAGCGAATATTTTTTAATCGAATAACTTTTCATCCCACTAATTATACATTCAAATAATTTTTATATCGGGTAAATTTTTGATCGATTATAATTTTTATGCGGATAATTTTTAAGTGAATAATTTTTTATTCGAATAAGTTTTAACTGAATATCTTTTCATCCCAATAGTTATCATTCGAACAATTTTTATCCCGAAAAAAATTTTTGAAGCGAATACTTTCTAAGCGAATAAATGTTTAATAGAAAAGGTTTTTAGTCGAATTATATTTTGTCCCAACAACTTTTCATTCAAATGGTTTTTATACCGAGTAAATTTTTTATCGCTTATTTTCTTAAGCGAATACTCTTTTAATCGAATAATTTTTGACCGATTAAATATTCGTCCCATTAATTATTCATTCGAATACTTTCTATGTAAATAAATGTTTAATCGAATAAATTTTCAGTCGAGTAAAATTTTTTTCCACTTTCGAATAGTTTTTATATCGAATATATTTTTAAGTCGGTTAATTTTTTAAGCGAATACTTTTTATTCGAAGAATTTTTAATTGAATAACTAACTTTTCGTCGCAATAATTATTCATTTGACTACTTTTTATTTCGGGTAAATTTTTAATTGAGTATTCTTTTTAACGAATTATTTTGTAGCAAACAGTTTTTTAATCGAATAAGTTTTTAATATATTTCATTAGTATATTTTTAGTCGATTAATTTTTATAAGCCAACGGTTGCTTAATCGGACAACTATTTAATCGAATAATTGTTTAATCGAATAATTTTCTATTCGAAAAATGTAGTATAATTTTTTATTTAAAGATGTTATAATTTTTTCGCAAAATCTCACTGTAGCAACTTATTTTATATTTATTCGATTAACTATTTGTAAAAGTCAAGAAATATGATCAATCTGATGAATATTAATCGGTAAATTTTTTAATTGAATAAAATATTAATCGACTAAATTTAATATAATATTTTTAGAATAATTTTTATTAAAATGAGTTTCTGAAGATTTGTCTGCTTATGAGAGGTGTCCATTGCGATTGGTTTCACATTATATTAACAAGCAAGAGCAAACCGAATTTATATCAGTCGAATGGGAATGCATTTTGTACGAGAGAACTGATCTACAAATTTATATAATTTATAGAATGTTTCCTTTAAAATAGGTTTCAAATTGTATTAAGAAATAAAAATATCGAATATATATTAAACAATTGTCTTTTAAATCGAATAACTTTTTAATCGAATAAACTTAATATAAAATTTTTAGAATAATTTTTATTAAAACGAATTTATGAAGATTTAATTAATTAATAAGGAAACATTTTTACATAAAATTATATATAGATGCAAAAAAATCTATATTAATCGAATGAATTTTTGATCGAATAAACTTAATATAATAATTTTTATTAAAACACATTTCTGCAAATTTGTCTGCTTATGAGATGTGTAAGTTATGATAATAATCATATTATATTAACAGACAAAAACAAATCGAATAAATAATAATCGATTAACTTTTGATTCGAATAACTTTTTAATCGAATAAGCTTATTATAGTATTTTTTTAATAGTTTTTATCACAGCAAATTTCTGAAAATTTTTTGCTCAGTTATATAAAAAAAACAATCTAATATATATTAATCGATTAATTTTTTAATCGAATAAGTTTTTAATCAAATAAACTTAATACAATATTTTTAGAATAATATTTGTGAAAGATTTGTTGCACAATATATTATTTTCTAAATATTCATTCTTTTAAATAGTTCTCTAGTGAACGCGCATTAAATTGATGCGTCACTAAAGAGTTTATCCAAGCAAAAGGATCACAAACATTTTATTTAGTTGAATAAACATTCAATAATGTCTTTGTGTTTAATGAAAACAAAATAATAATTTTGTATTTTAAAAATTATTTAATTCATTTTAAAAACAAATCTGAACAGCTATTGTTTTCAGTTTTTGTAAACAAAAAAATTTACTAAATAAAAATAGAACATAAAAGCGCACTTATTTGCCTTTCAAATGAAGCAAAACATGTCGACAGAATTCACGTTGGAAATAATAAACAAAATGTGCTCAAAACAGATCAATTTTGTCGGATTCATCACTATGGAAGCGATACTTCAAATTTAGGACTTGTTGGAAAATAAACGAAAATACTCCCACTTGTTATTTTCCTTTTAATTTGGCAACATGTTTTTTTTTATTTTTTATAATCCTCATACTATAAGACTATTTTTTTAATTGTATTTTTGGTTCAAAAAGTTTCAATCTATTTATCAATAACAATGAAACTGATAATTATGTTGACGATAATCAATTATTTAGGCCATTGAAGTTTAAACTCTTTTTTGCTGATTTCCATAATTTTGTTTATTTCCACAGTTAATTTGTCGATAGCCGATGCCATGGTATCCAGCCTTAATGTTACATTCAATTATATTTATATGCTGAACAATGATTGGCCTTTTGGCGAGCTCTACTGCAAAATTTCACAGTTCGTAGCAACACTGAGTATAAGTGCTTCAGTATTTACCCTGATGGCGATATCAATTGACAGGTAAGTGAATTAGCGATAAACAAAAATAATAGGCACAAGCACACACACACACTCACACACACACACACATCTACTACATATTATATGCGTAACAGGATATAAGTAAAAAACTGTTCCCAAATAGCCCTGAAGTATGCGCTTATGTGCACTAACGAAAATTTCACACACAGTTTGAACATGCTCCAGCATGTTATAACATGCACGCTTAAGTGTAAAATTAAATTTTTGGTGGTCATTTTATAATGGAGTTGACGAAAATACTTTTATGTGCTGAAATAAAATTAAACGAAGCTTTTAAAAATACACGCACATTTACAATTTTCACTTTGATGGACTTTTTGATGAAGGGAAGGAATGCCCGATTATATTTAACAAATTTTATTACACGGGGTGGCATCAAAGCCCACACAATTAAACGTGTTTCGCCCTAAATTTTCAAATTGTTTTTTTTATTACAAAATTACGGGTGAATGATTTGGTTGCCTCAAAAAAGAAGAAACTGATTTCTTTTTTGCTTTAATCATCATCAGAAGCTATTCCTTGAGAAGTCCTTGTTAAAAATTTTTGAAATTTTCGGAGTTTCTTAATAAACACACATTTACGAACATTGAGCCGCTCGTATTTAAAGTTTAACTTTCCTTGCGACCTATCTGCCCTTTAATTTTTCTTTGATCTGCCCTTCATTTTAATTAAATTTACAATTTTTTTTATCGCTTATAACATTCGAACAATGAAATTATTCAAATAAAATTTTTTCTGAATCAAACCATAAATGCATTGGAAGCAAATTAATGATTTATTCGGTTACAATTAACTTGATAAATTTAATCGTAAAAGATTAACCGAATAAATTTATTTGCACAAAGTTAATCGATTAAAATTAAACGAATAAATTTTATCCAACAACATTTAATGATGAAATTCAGCAGCATAAAATTAGTAGGATGTATTTAGTCACATAAAACTAGTCGAATACTATTATACATACATTCACTCGTGTAAGAGTAATCGAAAATATTTAGACGAAAACATTTTGTCGGAAAAATTTACTTGAACAAGTTTAGTCAAATAAAATAAGTAGCATAAATTTAGTGCAAAAAAGTTATTCGAATAAATTAGGTTTAATAAAATAAGTCAAATATGTTCATTCGAATAATATTAGTCGAACAATTTTGTAAAAAAAAAAAATTGTTAAAATCAGGCACCGAAAATAATATTTTTAAATTTAAAAAAAATTGCAAGACTGTTAACCCTAAAGGCCAAATACAACCGCAAAGTTATTGTGCTATTTTGAGATCTTCGAGCTTAATTTACTACTATTTTAGTTTTCAAATCAACCGATTCCCAACTGATAAACGGTAGTTGATTTAGTCTTCGATTACTTAAGAGAATCGAGAACACTAATATACGGAACGCTATAATTTCGGAGTTTTTCAAAAAATTAGTTCTTTCGGATTTTTTTCGTTCACGATATCTCACGACCGGGTAACCGATTTTGACCCGATTGGCACACAGCCACACATACATACATACCATACATACATACAGATATTGTGACGGATTCTCAGGATTAGTCAGGGAAGCTTCCTAAGACCTTAAAACGTCAAAATCTGATGAGAAATCGATTTTTTTTTAAACGAAGTAAAACCAACAACTTAGCGATTTTTTTAATTTACAATTTTTAGCGGAAAGTTAAAAAATTAACAAAAATCTGAATAAGAAAAATAGTTTCGAAGAAAAAATTAATAACAGATAACAATTATTTCTGACAAAAATTTATATAAAAACTTTTCCGAATTAAATTATTCAAAACTACGTATTTTATAATAATAATGATATTTTTAATAACTTTAGTCGAATAAAACTACTGTAATAAATTTAATGCAATGGAAAAAGTTGGATAATATTCGAATAACATTATTCAAAAATACTTGTTCGAAATTTACTCAAATGAAATTTTTTTACTGATATATTCCGAATAAAACTATTGGAACTATGTTATTCGAACAAAATCGAATATTACTTGAACGATACTCAAATGAAATTTTGATACCGATATATTTCCAATAAAGTTATTGAAATTAAATTATTCGAGCAAAATTATTCACATAATTATTCGAATAAAATTATTGAAATTAAATTATTCGAGCAAAATTGTTTCCATAATTATTTGAATTAAATTACTCTAAAATATTTGTTCGAATATTATTCGAACGATATTATTCGAATAATATTCGATACATAATGATACATTTCGAATAAAATTATTGAAATAAAATTATTCGAACAAAATTATTCGAATAAAATTATTGAAATTAAATTATTCGAGCAAAATTATTCGCATAATTATTCGAATAAAATTATTGAAATTAAATTATTCGAGCAAAATTGTTTCCATAATTATTTGAATTAAATTACTCTAAAATATTTGTTCGAATATTATTCGATGATATTATTCGAATAATATTCGATACATAATGATACATATCGAATAAAATTATTGAAATTAAATTATTCGAGCAAAATTATTCGAATAAAATTATTGAAATTAAATTATTCGAGCAAAATTATTCGCATAATTATTCGAATAAAATTATTGAAATTAAATTATTCGAGCAAAATTGTTTCCATAATTATTTGAATTAAATTATTCTAAAATATTCGTTCGAATATTATTGGAACGATATTATTCGAATAATATTCGATACATAATGACACATTTCGAATAAAATTATTGAAATTAAATTATTCGAGCAAAATTATTCGAATAAAATTATTGAAATCAAATTATTCGACCAAAATTATTCGAATAATATTATTGAAATTAAATTATTCGAGCAAAAATTACTCGAATTATTAATCGAGCACAACTTATCTTCAGAAAATTATATTTTATTTTGAGTATTTATTCGGCCCCTTTCTACTGTACAGCAAATCCCAACTCAGAAGTCAGACTACACCAAATAAAAACATGTGATCTATTGAATATTCATGAATTTTCAAGTTTTTAAATTTCTATATTCGGAAGTCCTTAAGATATAATATTTGATCATACTCCAACAGATTTTCAATTTCAATAATAACACTCTATTAGTTGACCAGGGTCAAACCACACTGAACTATTTGATATGCATCATAAAATTTTGCAACACTTTCATTTACTTTAACCAGAACACATGATCTTCTTTGATGCCTTCGAACTACATTTATCATCTACTTTATTGCTTTAATATTTATTTATTCCTTTTATATCCGTTGTAAAGGTATGTGGCCATAATGAAACCTTTGAAGCCACGTATGAGTAAACGTAACAATTTGGCAATTGCTGCTGTCATTTGGCTGGTTTCGGCCATTATTTCCTGTCCAATGCTCCTGTTCTTTACCGCCGATGAAATAGCCAGCAAAGATGGCATACGAACCGTTTGCTACATGGAATGGCCGGATGGCTCAACAAATTATTCACATCATGAATACGTGTAAGTATTAATAAAGAATTAAATTAGCAAAGTGGTCAAGACTGCAGAGCAGGCAATGAACAGGAAAATAAACACTATTAAATGTTTTTATACGCACTCTCTCCCTCTCTCTCACAGTTCATGCTACACTCTCCTGCAGCATTGGCTGTTTGAAATTCTGGTTAATTAACTGTTGATACGTTTGAAGCTGAAGTTCATGTTTGTTTTCATTTGCATCATTCCTAGAAATTGTTGTTTGTTTCGTTCTATCTTTTGTTTTTCACGTGGAAAAAAATATTTTGCCACACAAAGGATATTTCATCTACTGATGCACAGTTTACACACACAGTGAAAAATAGCAAGGATCGGAAAATAACTTTTAATTATATAAATCAGATTTAACTGAAACTTGTAACGTCCATATCATACAGTCGTAAGTTGGCGTTTCAATGATTTTTTTAATCCGCTTGTTTTTTTTTCGACAAGAGAAGTGCCAAAGTTGGCAATTTACAACAGAAAATATTCGTTACGGACATTATTTTTATATGTTTCAAACAATTTAAAACAAATTACTTCTCGTTACTTTAGAAAGCTCAATTTACAAATGCAGCAATCAAATATTTAAGCAAATAATTATTTTAATTATATAAGCGATGGATTGGTACTTCCATTTCCTGAAGGATATATGGAGGCTAGTCGAAACCTTGCACGATTTATATGAAACTTGTCTTATAGTTTTATTGCATTTTTGTAGAAATAGTGAGCAATTTTTACTGTATTCAGATTACAATTTAAGTTTGTGGTCAACTTTTCAAATAAAGGATATACGGGGGCTACTGAAATCCTTTCTCTGAATGCAATCAAATTTCGTACAGAGCTTCCCAATATCGTTCTATAAATAGTTGATGATTTTTGCTATATTCTAATCATAATTGCACCAAACATGTAATTTTTTTATATGTATAACGAGTATGGAAGTTATAAGTGTCCTTGCTCCGACGGTAGTCAAGTTCGAGAGGTTTCTAATAAGCTTTTAAAAATAATTTGTAATTGTTTCCATATTCAACTCAAAATTGTAGCTGAAATGTAATATTTTAATTAAAGGATATATGGGAGCGACTCAAGTCCTTACTCGGATCTTAATCAAATTTAACACAGAGCTTCATGGCATACTTTTAAGAAAAGCTATACATATTTGCCTTATTATAATCCTGATTGAAGCTAAAATGTAATTTTTTATATAAAGGGTATCTGGAAGTTATGCGTGTCCTTGCTCTGATTGAAGTCAAATTCAGCAAAAAGTATCGCAATATAATTTCATTAGTAGTTTGTAGTTTTTGTTTAATTCTGATTATTATTGTAGCTAAAATGTAATCTTTTATAAAAAGGATATATGGGAGCAACTCAAGTCCTTGCTCCGATTGTAATAAAATGCAACACAGAGCTTTTTTTAACCATATTTGCAGTCCACATTTAATTTTTTAAAATAAAGGCTATAAAGGAAGGACGCAGCCAAACGCATACGAGATTTATATGAAAGTCATCTTATAGATTTCCTGCATATTTAAAGAAATAGGGAGGCAATTTTCACTGCTGGCAGATTAATGCTTGAGCCTGCATTTAGTTATTCATATAAAGGATATATGGGAGCCACGAAACTCCTTGCTCCGATTGCAGTCAAATTCAGCCCATATAATATTATTAATAGTCATTAATTTTTTGTCGTATTTTTATGGTTTTTACATAAAAGATACAGGAGAGTAGCTCAGTTAATATATAATTTTTTATTTCAAGGACATACGGAAGCCACTCAAGTGCATTCAAATTGTAAAAAGAGCTTTAGTGTATAGTTTTAATAAGAGCCAGCATTTTTTGATCATAATTGTGACTAATATAAAATTTTTTATATAAAGGATATATGGGACCTACGCGTATCCTTGCTCTTACTACATTCAAATTAAGCACAGAGCTTCCCAATAAAGTTTTAAAAATAATAAACTTAATTTTTTCCGTATTATGATTATGATTGTTCCTAAGATGACATTTTTTTATATAAAGGATGCAAAGGATATAAGGAATAACTCAAGTCTTTACGACGATTGTTCATGATTTCTATCGCATTCTTATCATGATTGCAGCTAATATGCAATATTTGAAATAAAGGATATGTGGGAGTTGCACGTGCCCTTGCTCCAATTATAATCAAATTCTCGGATTAACTCAACAGTATTGCCTTAGAAATAGTTGCCAATTTTCAATACATTCCGATAATATTTCATGTCAGTATTACATTAAGGAAATTCATGTCCTTGCACCGACCTGACTAATTACGTCATTACAAAATCAGCCTTCATTATATATAGTGTTTTCCAAAGGGAAACTCAACACCAGTTTTTATGTATTCAACTTACACAGCAGAGCAGAACAGAGCAGTTTTCGAAAGCCGCTACATTTTCATCTTCAGTACTCATGTGACTTTTTATTACCACTCGGTTGATTGAATGTGATAACCGTTTCTATTTTTAACAATTTTCTATTTTTAACAATTTTATTATGAAAAAGGATACGAGGGACTGAACACTTTTGCTCAGTCCCTGTGCTGCCGTCTGTCAAATCTGTGCTTGGCGGAAGAAACAAGCACCATGATTATTTTTATTTCTCTAAATGAAATCGTTTCATATGATGTTAACGATAATTTCAATTATAACGGTTGCAGTCTCTTTAAAAGTAGACAATTAATTTTTTTTTTTTTTTTTTTGTCGAACGTTTATTACAACGTAGACGTGTGTGCGTGCACATGCTTGTGTGTACAAACATTTAACTTGTGACATGTGGGTGCGCGTATCTGTGCAGACGTTTACTAACGTATTAAAACTTTTCTGTCAGTGAGCTACGAGTGTAATTACAATATAATAAAATATAAATGAAATTAATACTCTTAAATAAAGCGTTTTCAAATACAGGATCTGATAGCATCGAGTATCAAAATCGAATTATATTAATTACACAATCATATTAAATTAGTTATTTAAATCAATAAAAAAAACTGTTTTTTAAAAAATATGATAAAATGGTAAACAGCCCCAGAGTGCTTTAACTTTAATTTTTTTGTTTTTTGGAAATTGAAAAATCTTACAATACACGCTGTATTGCAAAAGACCAGATTTCTTTTTATCTCAGCGATATTGAATATAATTTCACTTTCTTGTCTTCCTCAACACGTGTCTCGTTCAGTAAATCAGTTTCACCTTCAGTTCCAATCAATCTAAAAGTCTTGAGCATTTAGAAAATTATATGCGAGTGTAACTGAATTTTTCCAATATTTATGGATTATTTATTCATCTATTTTCTTTCATTGTTTCTTAGCTACAACATTTTATTTATGATTCTTACATATTTCCTGCCGATTATTTCCATGAGCGTTACCTACTCTCGTGTTGGTTTTGAGTTGTGGGGCTCAAAAGCTATCGGCGAATATACGCCGCGTCAAGTGGAAAATGTAAAAAGCAAAAGACGGGTAAGTGGAAAGTGTTTACTGGCAGCCTCTTAAACTGAGAAGTTGAGGGGGATTATTGAATCAGTGCGCAAAGATTTATATTTAAAAGATGCAACAATTTTATTTTAAAACTGTATCTTGTAAGAAATTATATTTAAAGAAGTAACATTTTCATATCAGGAGGTAGATATACAAATAGTCGTTTTAACTAAAAGCACCAGCCACTTTAATATTATTCCATTTTACAAAAAAAAAATATTAAAGAAATAATATTTCACAAATTCGATTTCAAAATAGTGTTTTTTTTTATCGAACTGTAGTTTTGAGAAGTACATGTAAAAAAATTCTTTGTACATTCAAATAAGTACCTTTTAAAAGTACCATAATACGATTTGTAAAACAGAAACTACATTTAAAAAAGTGTGTAATTAAAAAATCCCTTTGAAGTTCTGAATTCAAAATCGTTTTCAAAGAGGATATTTGAAAAAAATATATATATATCTTTTGAAAAGTATATTTTAAATATATTTTAAATAAGTACCTTTCTAAAAAGTGTTGTAAAAAAAGTACCTTTTTGAGGCAACTCTTGAAGGGAACTTTTGGAAAAAATACCTTTTAAGCAAGTACCTTTTGAAAATATGCTATTTGAAAAAGTATCTTTTGAAAATATGCTATTTGAAAAAGTACCTTTTGAAAATATACTATTTGAAAAAGTACCTTTTGAAACATTATCTTTTAGAAAAATACCTTTAAGCATCACACTTTAAAAAGTATCTGTAAAGAAAGTTTCTTTTAAAATACTCCATTTTGAAAATGTATATTTTACAAAAGGATATTTTGAATTCTAAAAACACCTCTTTTGAAATAGTACCATCTAAAAAAGTATCTTTTAAGATTGTTCCATTTGAAAAGCATCTTTCCAAAAATTATTTTTCAAACAACTACCATTTTAAAATATAACTTTTAAGAAAAAACTTTTCTGAAAATTCCTTAAAAAAGTGCCCTTTCAAAAGCCCCTTTTAAAAAATGTACCCTTTTAAGATGTACTTTTTAAAAGGGGCTTTTTCAAAATTACCATAACAAAACGTATCTTTTGAAATAGTATCATTTAAAGGAGTGCCTTTTAGTATGTACCTTTTAAATGGGACCTGTTCAAAATTACCTTTAGAAAACGTATCTCTTGAAATAGTACCATTTAAAAAAGTGCCTTTTAAAAAGGTAGCTTTTACTAATATATATTTCAAAAATTTAATTTTTAAATTAGTTGCTTTTAAAAAAGTACGTTTTCGAAAGGTATCTGCTAAGAAAGTACATTTTAAGAGGTACATTTAAAAAGTACCCTTTAAAATTCACCTACTGAAAAGGTACCTTTCTGAAATTTACTTTTTATAAAAATACCTTTAAAAACAGGATCTTTCGAAAAATTACCTTTTGAAAAATACCTTTGAAAAGTTCTAATTAAAAACAAATTCCTCTTCAAAACAATTTTGGAAAAGATACCTGTTCGGAAAGTACCTTCTAATAGCTACCTTTTCAAAGAATACCTTGAGAAGAAGTACCTTTTAAGAACCTACCATTCAAAACAGTACTTTAACAGTTTTTTTAAAGCTCGTTTTAAGAATGCATATATTAAAAGGTACCTGTCAAAAAGTACCATTTAAAAGGAAAAGGCTGCTTTTTACAACAGAATCTTTTGAAAAAGTAAATTTCAAAATAGTAAAAAAGCTGTTTTGGACAAACACTGGACCGTTTAAAAAAGTACCTTTTAAAAGAGTGCCTTTTGAAAGAACACATTTTGAAGAAGCATATTTAAAGATATAAAGATGCATTTTCAAAAACGTACTTTTTAAAAACTGCCTTTTTAAAAGATGCTTTTTCAAAAACGTGCCATATAAAAAGTACACTTTATCTTTTAAAATGTTTTTAAAAAATAAAAAGTCATTATTTAAAAAGTATGTTTTTAAAATATTTCTCTCAAGCAGAAATTTACTTTTACAGTGGGTGCCCTTTAAACTACACTTTTAAAACTTTAAAGCAAATTGTGTTTGTTAAAAAAGTACTTTGAAAATATCTCATAAGAGGATTCTTTAGAAAAGTGCCTCTTAAAATAATCCCTTGCACAAATACATTTACAAAAATTATCTTTAAAAAGATATGAAGCATTTTTTTATAACAGAAACTTTAATGAAGTACCTTAAAAAACTGCTGTTTCTAAAAATATTAAATTTGCAAAATAAATCTCTTTCAAGATCTTCAAAATTTACCTTTTCAAAAAGCGAAAAAACTTGTTCTCTTTTTCTACCTGCTCAACTTCCCTGCTCACAAAGTCAAATACTTTCGCTACATCTTCAGCGTTCATTCATTCAAATGCGCTGTTACTTCCGTGCACGAGTTATAAAATACGGTTTTTAAATGTTTTAACTTTAACTAACTTGTAAAAGAAAATGTTATTCCATCAACTACGTGTTTGTCTTAAGGCCAACCACCCAACAACACTGCTGGCTGACTGAGCCTCCTCCAAATAATTTTATTTTATCAATTTCATACGCAGGTAGTGAAAATGATGATGGTTGTGGTTTTTATATTCGCCGTGTGCTGGCTGCCATTCCACACTTATTTCATACTAACGTCATGTTATCCAGCCATCACGGAAACACCCTTTATCCAGGAGGTGTATTTATTCATATACTGGCTGGCGATGAGTAATTCCATGTACAATCCGATTATATACTGCTGGATGAATTCGCGGTGAGTATTTTATTTATTTTTTTATTTTCTTATTTTTCCTTTTTTTGCTTGTTCGGTATTACAAAAATCCAGTGACTGAAAGCGATGTGGCAGGAGCTGGTGTATGATGAAGATAAAGAAATCGAAAGGAAGTTGGGTTGTATAAACAGGAAATGTAAATAAATAAAAAGTTCACTAGAAACTTATGCTGAGGCTTAAGAACAAGACCTCAGCCAGGAATGGGGTACAGTGGGTGTGTACGTGTATTACTTTTTCCTCCTTAAGTAAAGTTCAATAGAAATAAATGTTAGAACGTGAATGCTTCTCAAGAGTGTATGTATGTGTGTGTGTGGTTAATTTTGTAGGTTTTCTTAGGCACATCGTGCGCCAGCAAATCCATCATGAATGTAACCCATTCAGTGTTGCAGCTCTAGATGAATGGGTGGGTATTAACACGACATCTCTAATCAATCTGCTGTAAATGATTGGTTGCCAAGGAAGTTTGGGTTTATGCGTACGACTGTAGTTATTTTGTACAGAACGAAAATAAAGTTCGAGCTTAAGAGCACCAGGTGCACTGCCAATAAATAATAATAAAATAAAAATTTTATGTCAATGCATTACGTTGATGCTCATGCCAACAAATCAGCACAGATTTTTCAACATTTCAGTTTCAATATCGTATTTATTTTTCCTTTAAATATCTTTAAAGTTTGAGTACTTTTATATAAAATGTAGACAAAAGCAAATGCCGAACAAATAATTTTGTATTCAACATGAATCGTTTTCCACGAAAAATTTATTTCTAATCACACTCGTGGCCAAAATAAGTTGCCTAAATATCTGCTTTATTTACTTAGAAATTTCTAACAGGAATTGAAATGAAATATTTAATAAACTGAACAGCACCCCAATCACAATTTTGTCGTAAAAAAAATTTTTTAAATCACTAAAAACAAAATTTTAAATCGTTGGCAGAAAGAAGTCCTTCTAACACTAACACACAAATCGCCACAATTTTTTTGGTGGTACAATTTTAACTATTTTCCATCCATCAATATTAATGAAATGAAACTTATTCAAAAGGTATTTTTATGTAAAAGTTCACAATATAAATATTAAGTTTAACCCTAAGCCTTTAAATAAAAAAAAAGCTTTCTAAATTTGCCTGAGATTCAACACCCAGATTTCTAATTTGTTTTGTACCAGCACATACACAAGCATGTAATTTAAGACAAATTAATTAATTTTCAATGAATTTTGAAAGTAATTGCAATAAATATAAAATTTTCCAAATAAAGGATATATGGGAGCTAAACGTATCCCTGCACAGATTTCAATAAAATTTGCTACAGACACTTGCAGCATGATTTTATAAATAGTCAATAAGTTTTTTTTCAATTCTGATCCTAATTATATAAAGTTGCTATATAAAGGATATTTGGGCGCCAACCACACGGTGTTCTTGTTCCAATCATAATAAGACTTGCCACGGAGTTTTAAAGTACAATTTAAGAAATATTAGTCCGCTTTTGCTGAATTTTGAAAGTATGTAATTAAAATCAATATGTATTTTTTGAAATAAAGGATATATGGGAGCCAGCCGTATCCCTGCCCAGATTTCAATAAAATTTGCTCCAGACAATAGCAGCATAATTTTATAAATAGTAACTAAATTTTCTTTCAATTCTGGCCATAATTATATTAAATTGCTATATAAAGAAAGTTTGGGCACAAGCCGTGTCCTTGCACCGATTATAATAAAACTTGCCACAGAGATTAAAAACACAATTTAGAAAATATTAGTTAGTTTTTATTGAATTTTCAGAGTAATTATAACCAATATGTATTTTTTGAAAAAAAGGATATATGGGAGCCAGCCGTAACCCTGCACAGATTTCAACAAAACTTGCTAGAGAGACTAACAGCATAATTTTATATATAGTCAGCTTTCAAATTTTTTTGCAGAGTACTTTCTTATTTTTTTTTTAAATATATATTTTCCACTCCTTAAAAATGTTTAAAATATTTATTGCTAATTCCATATTTCTTATAGATTTCGTTTCGGTTTCAAATTGTTTTTTCGATGGTGTCCGTTCATCCATTTAGGCTCAGACAGTTTTAACCGGCGCGATCAAATGACATCACGCTATTCGTGTTCAGGTTCACCTGATCACAATCGGATAAAAAGGAATGGTAAATATTTAAAATTAAATTTAAAACATTTTACAATTGACATATTTTTTAAGAAAATGTCTTTGATTTCTCAGATACTCAGCGTTCGTTTCTTTACACGTGCCCGGGTTCACCAAATAATCAACGCATATCACATTGTGGTAAGAGATTTAATATTGTTTTTTTATTTAGTGATTTATGAAATAGATTTAAGAATTTATTCTTTCGTGGTGTGAAATTTAGGATCTGAAAAATGTCCACTGTTTAAATTCCCAAACATTTAACCAACATTCCATAGTAGCAATTTGATTTCAAACTACTGCCAAATTTACTTTCAAATCTTCTGTTAAAAAGTAGAAGAAGAAAAAAATTTCCATTCAAAGTTTGTCCGAATCAGAAATAAAAACACTATGACTTTAAAGAAAGTCAACTTCATTATCCAGGATAAGGTCAAGGATATAACAAAAACTTCTGCATCGTAAGCAGAAATATCCTGTAGTGGCCGAAATCTGCAGAGAAGAATCCTTAATTTCATTTCATTTAATTCAATGGCGTTTTCTTTTCCAAAACAAAAAACATCTATTTATCATTAAAAACCCCACTGTGCATTAGATAATGATGACACGAGTAGTGGCATAACCAAATTATTCCACAAGATTTTCCTCAATTTTTCCGTTTTGTTTAAGTCATCATTTTTAATTTTTTTCTCCAAAATCCCAGCCGTGCCTCAATTGCATTTCAATTTAAGCCGATTCTTTGAAATCCAACTAAAATTCCAGGCGTGCTGTTATTAAGAAATAATTTGCTATCGGCCAAATGGTTTTGACTACAGTTCTGCTACAATATTTTGGCAAAATGTTTTAAGCTTCTCTCTAAATCTCGTTTCTTTTATGGAAGAAATGCGCTGCAAGACAAAACTGCAACCACTGATTGTTCACTTAACACCAACACATGCGAGGGGAGAATATCAAAGAATTTCGTTTCGACTGAAATTAATAGGAACAAGAAATGACAGTCCCAGATTTCCGTTTTAACCAAACCACAACACTTGTGCAAACACACACACACACACACATACACATGAACACTTTTAGCACAAACATACTGAAAGAATTTTTTAATTAATGATTCTGGTTTCTTGTATTTTTTTCTCTTCTCACAAAAAAATTCAACGATGCAGGTATTTTACGCAGTTCTACGGTAGCAACACAACGTGATGGCGTACGACATTCAGCTCCCATCACTTCTAGTGGAGGCAATCACCACCAGCACCATCATCACCGTCATCATCATCATCACCATCTTCATAACTCAACATATCACCAACGTTGTAGTCTCGATACACCAGCAGATGCAGGTTTTAACAACATGAACAACTCGCACGAACTGTCAGCATTAAGTGGGAATGGACAGGCAAATATATTGGCTTTGGCCAATAATTCAAACGATTTTTACATCAAAACAAATCAAAGATCAAGCGTGAGATGGAGCACAACGGCAGCAGCGGCAACATCCGTTAACGAAACTGCACTGCTGGAGACAAGTTCGCCAGAGTACAATGGAGTTGCAGATAAAAGTTGTTGTCTAACAAATCGTACAGCATTAATGTCTTGACAACAACAAAAACAAGGAACTCAGCTAGAAGAAAACCAGCAACAACAACCGAAACAACAACATAAAATGCAGACACATGAAAACGAAAACTATTTTCATCACCAACGTACAAACGGAAACGAAAGTCTTCTCTATAATGCGACGACCACTTTCACAAATAGCAACATTAACCCTATAAACAGACACAACAACGGCAACACTGGCGGGAACATGAACAACAATTTAAATTTAATATTAAATGCAAACTCAAACACTAAATCTAGTTTATGCCAACCCTGTACAAGCGATTGTAAAAATGCAGCGGCCATTAACAACAGAAGCAGCCCGATTGTCGGTCAGATGGGCCATAAATCTGCGATAAGCCACAAGCACGATAAAACTTGGCTTTAAGAAATTTATATAAAATGAATTTTATTTTGCTTTATTTTTCCACTCATTAATTTTCATCAATACAAAAACACTCAATAGTTGGCTTCTGCGGGCACACAACTTTTGTGCGTTTATTTGCATGCAAATCCCTTGGGAATATTTATGCATGAGGCATGCATGTGGGATATTTCATATTGGAAATGTTAAGGGAAATTTTATATGTTTCAAATGTGGGTATTTTGAGCTATTTAATTTAATGGTAACGTGTTGTATGTGGAAAGACATGAGACTAAAAATTTAAAATACGGGACACGAAGAAATCAATAACCAAATTAATTTTAATTAGTATCGATACACTTCTCGTATGATATTTCATAATAACATTTTTGCAGATTTAGTGTAAATATATTTGGAACCAAAACAAAATTTCATGAATTGTTTTTGTTTCTTATGTTTCTATTAATCGATATAAATTATTGGAGTCATTATTTAATCGAAAATAAGCAGTTTTATATTATTCTCGAACATTTAATCGCCCACAATTACTCGATTAATCGAACAACTGTTAATTGTTAAAAATAAAAATTAAGGCGAATTCAAGACGAAATGAAATATTTTATTGTTCCCACATTTCATGTGTAGTGCGGGTTGTTCGTTTTTTTATAAAATATCATTATATGCTCAATTAATCGACATATATTATTCGAGTCATTATTTAATCGAAAATTAAATTGTTCTAGAATGTTTAATCGCCCACAATTAATCGATTAATCGAACAACGCCTAATTGTAAAAACTAAAATTAAGGCGAATTCAGAACGAAATGATATATCTTATTGGTTTGGTTTTTTATAAAATAATAAAATAAATAGCGGCAAAAGGCGATTAATCGATTAATAGACATATATTATTCGAATATAATTTAATAGAAAATAAACAATTTTAAACCATTTTTGAACAGTTAATCACCCGCAAATAATCGATTGATTGAACAACGCTTAATTTAGACAAATAAAAATTAAGGCGAATTCTAACAAGGAATTGTTTTTTTTTTCTTTTTTTCAGTAAAATTATATAACAAATACTGTGAAAAAGCTAATCTTCGATTAATCAATTATTCGAACTATTATTCAATCGAAATTAAGCAATTCAAAATTATTCCAGCACAAGTAATCACCCTCATTGAATCGATTAATCGAACAACGCTTAATTGTTAACAATAAAAATCAAGGCGAATTCATAACAGATGAGTACAAGACAAATTCAAATATTTTATTGTTATTTAATGCGTAGTAAACGTGCATAATAAAATAATAAAGCAAATATTGTGAAAAGGTTAGTTTTCGATTAATCGATTAATCCACAAAAACTATTCGCACGCATCGGTTAGTTTTTTGAATATATGAAGAATAAACAAATACTACGAAGAAAATAAATTTTGGATTAATTGACATTTATTATTCGGGTTAATAATTGATCAAAAATAGTTTAATCGTATACAGTTAAGCGATTGACCGAACTAATAGTAATCGTTTGAGTAACCTACTATTTTTTATAAACCAAAAATAAGTTGAAATTTTACAGCTCTGGAACCGTAATTTTGGAATATGTCAACTTTTAATAGCAATCAATCCATTTAGGACTATTTCCACTACACAAATCCTAGACCAAAGTTTCTAGCTTTTTTATGTGCTTCGGAAACCCTATTTCTCTTACAGACAGGCAAACACATGGATATCGCTTATTCATAAGGGCCCAGACTTTAAGGGGCCGCGTATTGATATTACGAGAATTATACACGGTTCGACAAAATTATACACATAAAAACAAATAACCTTCACAATTTTTGGCCGAAAATTTTTGATAGAAATTAAATTTTTCTAAAAAAATGTAGGTTTTAATTTCTTTTTCTAACGATACTTGAAGTTCGGCCGAATAATTATTCGTAATAGGGGAGGCCTCAAACTTATATATATAAAATTTTTTTTCATACCGCATTCCATTTTGCCAATATGAAAAATAATAATCAATTCTAAATCCACAAACATTTTCATATGGAATCTGCCACATGTGCGTCTCAATTCAACTCCCCTCCCAAGGCTTTAAAACTTCTTCTGAGTACAATAAGAAAAGGCCACTGCAGTATTTACCGCCAAGGGCAGTTGCTTAGAATCCTTTTTTTCGAACTCTTTTCATTTCAACTAAATAACACATCCTTGCCATTGTACAAATGTGTTGTATTCATTTAAGGCCCTTTTAAGGTTTCAAGGTGTTTAAGTATAAAATTGTAAATGAATGTGTGCGTTGTGAATGTGTGTGAATGAATGAATATTTTTTTATTTAATTTATTTCAAGAGTTTTTTTTTCTCTTTTTCTGTATTTATTGTAATTTGGCCAAAAAGTGTGCCATCAGTAGTTGTGGATGTGTGTTGTCGGATGTCTGTTTAAAATTTTTAAATTTTATGCCATTTATTGCAAACAAACACGAATTGCAAAAACCTTCAAAGCAAAAAAATATGTTCAAAGTTCCTTCTGAGCAAAGTTTTGTGTGTTTTAAAAGGGACGATAATTAAGGAATTTGTGTACCTGCAAAATATGGAAATTTTTCCACATGAAATAATTATTTAAACAAAATATATTAAGTGGATATAATTACTAATGGAAAATGGCAATTATTTAGCAGGACTTATGAAGAGCGTGAAAATAAATCACCCCCCATTATTATTCGTCAACGTCATGTCAAATAATATCACGGCGTAACCAAAACTACGTTACTTTTTTACTGCTTTTCGTCAGCAGTTGACCGCTTTTATTTCTAGACGTTAAAGAATGGTCGGGTGGTTAAGTGTCCTGTTTTCTTTATTGACTTGACGTGACATTGATAAGGAGTTGAGGAATAAGAAGAAAAAAAATTTATAATTTTATTTTTATCTTGTTTCTTTTTCAATTAATATTTTATTGTTCCGATAAAAATTATTCTGGATGTAACTTTTAGTTCTGAGAAAACTGAGCAGGGATTAATTATTATAAATTACGTGTTCTTAAGTGTCCTGTTTTTTATATTGACTTGATGTAACGTTGACAAAAAGTTGAGGAATAAGGGGACATTAAAAAAATATATAATAATTTCATGTTTATTTTGTTTCCTTGCTAAATTAATATTTTATTGTCCCGCTAAAATTAAATTTTAGTTCTTAGAAATGTACGCTGCCAGCAGAGGTTAATTATTTCAAATAAAAATTTTTAATTTTTATCTTGTTTTTTGCCAAATTAATATTTTATGGTTCCACTGAAAATTTTATTCTTAATTTAACTTTTAGTTCCGAGAAACTGATCTCCAGAAGTCACAAACGAAATTTAATTTACACAAGAAATTGACAAAAGGGCTCTATAATTGTCATTTAATTAAATATCTCCTCATATTTAATTAGCTATTCATACGAAGTTGGAGTGTGAAAAGCAACAATTTTTAATATTTTATATTTGTAATTTACATAGAAACTAAAACATTTCTTTTAAGGAAGAAAACCACAACAGCTGAAACGTATTTATGATTTTAATTATTTCGCTTTAAATAACTAAATAAAGAAATAAGTGTGATAATAATAAAGATGTATTAAAAACAATTAAATATGCCTGCTTGTTTAACCGATTTAAGAAAACACGAATCGTGGGCTTCATTAAAAACTAGAAATAATTGTATAGAACTTTTTAAGTCAGATATGTTAATATAAGATAAATATATAAATTAAATTTAAAGCTCCAGTAGAGGTTAACTATAAGACAAACACTTTGTAGCCCTTATTCATAAAAATAAATAAAATGTATTTGATATATATATGTATTTTAAGAAAATTTTATTGAAATATTTCAAATAAAATATCTTTGAAACCCATTTTAAATTTTATGAATATGTGGTTAATTATTTAAGTTCGTTGTTAATTTAATATGCATAAAATAGTTAATATAATTATGTATGTACGTGTTTATTTCTGTGGTTGCTTTGAAGTTACATGAAAACGAATATTTTAAAAATGGCGATGCAATTGTTTTGTCACTTAAGACTTTGAGATTCCAATTTTGCTAGTTCTATTAGTATTTAAGAAACAATTCATGTATATAATCGTAAATAAAACAGAAATTCTATTGTAAATGTTAAACGGAAATGCTTTTCAATTAATTTATCAGATAAGTCATAGAAATTTGTAGCTCCTTCAGACTTTGATCTATTTACTTAAATCCGACAAGTGGTTTTATTTTGTTTTGCTTTTGTTTTGTGATGCCACTGTGTAAAACTATTGGCAGTTACGTTAAACAATTAAGGTGGCAGCATTTTGTTTAAATAGTGGTTTTTGTTGTGCTTTTTTTGTCTTATTTTTAATAAAATATTTATTGCAAAAGTGCCATTTACAGGAAACCCTTTTAAGAAAGAAACTCTTTAAAAAAAACATTTTTTAAAAAGCGTCTTTAAAAACAATCATAAGGCAACTTTTAAATATGTACCTTTTTCAAATAGGAACATTGAAAAAAGGTATTTAAAAATCTTCTTTTCAAATAGATACATTTAAAGCAGGTATGCAAAAAAGTAATTCCCAAAATGGTACCTTTAAGAAATTGTGATTTTTTAATAACTTTTTTTAAATAAGTGGTTGGTGGTAGTTGACAAAAATCATTTTTAAGAGACATAATTCGCAGGTGTTTGGCCAGCTTTACCACACTTTTTACAAAAATGGTGTTTTTATTTTAAATACTGACTTGGCTGCCCTTCATAATCATCCTCCCTTTCTTGCCGTATAAGTAAACAAATTTAAAATAGTAAAAAGTCCTGAAAAAGTACTTTTTATTAAAGTACTATTTCAGTGCTTTTACAAAAAAGGCGTCATCATTTTAAATACCGCCTGCCCTTCTTAACTAACCTGCCCTTCTTACCGTAAGTAATCGTAAAAGTACTCGGAAACAAATTTAAAATAGTAAACAGTCGTGAAAAAGTACCTTTTATTAAAGTACTATTTTAGTATTTTACAAAGAAGGCGTCATCATTTTAAATACCACCTGCCCTTCTTAACTAACCTGCCCTTCTTACCGTAAGTAATCGTAAAAGTACTCGTAAGCAAATTTAAAATAGTAAAAAGTCGTGAAAAAGTACCTTTTATTAAAGTACTATTTTACTGCTTTTACAAAAATGGCGTCATCATTTTAAATACCGCCTGCCCTTCTTACCTTAAGTAATCGTAAAAGTACTCGTAAACAAATTTAAAATAGTAAAAAGTCCTGAAAAAGTACCTTTTATTAAAGTACTATTTCAGTGCTTTTACAAAAAAGGCGTTATCATTTTAAATACCGCCTGCCCTTCTTAACTAACCTCCCCTTCTTACAGTAAAAGTACTCGTAAACAAATTTAAAAGTACCTTTTACAAATGTACTTTTCAAGTAAAAGTAATGAACAAGTATTCTTCAAAGAAGTTTCGTTAAAAAAATATCATTCAAAAATTTTCCTTAAAAAAATACCTTTTCAAAATATTACATTTTTAAATAAATAATATAAACAAAAATACATTTTGAATATGAATCCTTTTAGAAAAAGTACCTTTTAAAATGTATACGTTTTAAAACACCAATACTTTTTAAAAAAAACATCCCTACACACTTCAAAAAGCTTGTTTTACTTTCATCAAATTTTTTGAAAATGTCACATTATGAAAAATAAGTTTAGAAAATGTTATTTTGAGAAAAGTATATTTCCATTGGATCTGGGCAATTTTCGGTCCTAGTTTTTTTTATTTATTTTATTTTATTCTATTTTTTTCTGATTTTTAAAATATCTCCAAAATGAGTTACAGAGATCAGCAAAACAGTGTAAGAATCTGTTTTTAATAATTTTCATGAGATGAATAATAAATTTTCTGTTAATTTTGATTTTACTTTTCTAAAAAACAAATTAAGAAGAATAAGTTAATTAAAATCGTCTAAAAAAAACTTGCCACCACCAGAGTATTCCTTATCATTATCAATAAAGCGTTGGAGTAATTGCTCCAAATGAAAAATCCCACTTAACCCTAGAGCAAACCTGAGGCAACGTAATTTCACATAAAGACTTAAAGACATTTGGCGATTTGTCAGTTTTATTATACGACTTTTATGCAAATAAATTCTTATACAAATTTTTTATACTTTCCTTTTGCACACAAATACTTGCTTACATATCCGGGTATCTTCAATTTATTATTTTAAGTCTATTAAAACATGAAAAACTATGTTAAAAGAAATTTCCATAAAAAGGATATTTTTGCATGCCAGTCATTCCTGAAAATGGTTTTTTCGCTAACGCTTAAATTAAATTACAGGAAATAGCAACAAAAAATGGAAGCAAATAACTTTTGATTTTTTTTTTTTTTGTGTTTTGCGAAATCCTGCCAATATTAAATAATAAAAATATTTTTTCTTTGCTTGGGGTTTTATAATGCAATAAAAGGAAAAACAAATAAGGATGGATTTTTCAAAGTTCATGGCAATAAAAGAGGATATTCAACCCACAGGAGTGCATGTACACGGCTCTTGTTAATAGAAATTCATGTTTGAGTTTGAATTTCAAGAATTTCTGCTCAACCCACAGACATTTATAAGAATTGCGAAAAGAAATGCGGTTACCCAGAGATTTTTGCGAGCCAAAAAATAAGTACTCAATCACAATATTTCAAAGATTACAAAGAATACAAAAAATTTTGTAAATTCGTTAAATTTGATTGCTGCTCTATAAAAATATGATGAAAAAGAATTAATTCTTGCCTTTTTCTAAGAACTATAAACTGCTGAAAGTAGCGAGTTAATCGCTTTTATGTATTTTTTGCTCAATTTATCTTTAAAGTGGATTTTACTCACATCGATTATTTCCACAAAATCAATACAAATCGATTGATTGTGCTTGCTTCACTTAAATTATTTGAGGTTTAAAACATAAAAACTGACAGGATAATTGAACTGGTGCTTCATAAATGTCATATTAAAGTTTCTGAAAATGTCGTGTGTCATCACGTTAAAGTTAAAGAAAATGAAAATTAATATCGTTGTGTTTTACACAAAATTTAAACTTTTGTTTGCTTTCTTCGTTTGGCTTTTCTTATATAAGGCCCAACTTTTCCATCATAATTTATTTAAAGTTTGCTCTTTTTTTTAATAGACAGAAATCGTCCCAAAGCAATTTACACTGCACAACACAAAACAAAAGAAAATTCAAAGCACTGGTTTTAGCAGAACAACCAGAAAGAAATTTAGAATTATCGGCGCAAATGACATAAGCGTCTGCTTGTTAGGGAAAGCACCTTTAATAATAACAAGTTTTGGGCATACTGCAGTTTTAAATAAGTAGCTTTCGAAAAAGTACGTTTAAGAAGAAATTTTTATTAAGAAAATAGTTTTTGATAAAAGCACTAACTTTTTTAAAAAATACTTCCCAATAAAGTACTTTATAAAGAGGTGAGTTTTTAAAAAAGTACTTTTCTACACGACACTTTTTTAAAAAGTACTTTTTGAAAACTACTTTTCAGATAAGAACTTTAAAAATATATATTTTCAAAAATATATTCACTTAAAAAATAGTTCTTTTTAAAAGGGCCTTTAGTACTAAAAAGGTAGTTTCGAAAAAAAATACTAACCCAAAAACTACTTTTCTAAAAGTAGTTTTTAAAAAAAGTACTTATCAAATAGGTATTTAAAAAAAATTGTTTTCATTTGGGTACTTTAAAAAAGTACTTTTCAAAAAAGACTTTAAAAAAGTACTTTTAACAACGTGCTTTTCAAAAATAAAGTGTTTTAAAAGTTGCTTTTTAAAAAAATTATTTTTCAAACGAATAATTTTTACAAAACTACTTTTCAAAAAAGTACTTTTTAAGAAAGTTCTTGTCAAATAGGTACATTAATAGGAATTTGGAAAAGGTACTCTAAAAATAAATATTTTTTTTAATATAAACAATTACAAAAATTGGCCTTTTTAAAAAGCACTTTTCAAAACTATACAATTTGAAAAAATATACTAATAAAATAGTTGCCTTTTGGAAAAACTACTTTCCAAAAAGATATTTTTAAAAGAAGAACTTGTCAAACAAGTACTTTTGAAAAATAATTGGTTACAATTGGGTACTGTAAAAACAGTACATTTCAGAAAGGCTTTAATACGTTTATTAAAATATATACATTTTAAAAATTAAGTGTTTTAAGAGTTCTTTTCAAAAACGCACTTGTTAAAAATTTTTTCAAAAAGGTACTTTTAAAATAAATACTTTTCAAAAAGACACACGCTTTTCAAATATTTCTTTTTATAAAAGGCCCTTTTCCAAAAGTTATATTTGAAAAAAATACTAATCAAATAAGTACCTTTTGAATAAAGAAAATACTTTTCTAACCGTTTTTTTTTTTTCTTAAGAAGTACTTGTCAAACGAGTACTTTAGAGAAGTTGTTACCAATTGGATAATGTAAGAATAGTACTTTTGAAAAAAGTACTTTAAAATAAGTACTTCTCAAAAAAAAACTTTTTTTTTAATATACTGTTCTAAAGGGAGCTTTTTAAAAACAGTGCTTTCCAAAAGAGTACTTTTTAAAGACTAATTTTCAAAAAAAGTACTTTAGAAAAAATTCTTTTCAAATAGGAACATTGAAAACAGATATTTAATTTTTTTTTTTTTCAAATAGATACGTATTACTAAAATAGCTTTTATGGAGGTACTTGGAAAAAATTGTGGTTTTTGAATTACTTTTTTAAAATAAGTGGTCGCTATCTAAAATAATTTTAATACATACGCAAATCGGAACCCTAGATCACAAGGGTTTGGCCAACTTTACCACACTCACTAAATTTTATTTCTTTTACAAAAATGGTGTCATCATTTAAAAAACTGCCTGCCCTTTTTAACTTTCCTCCTCGTTTTACCGTAAAAGTGAACAAATTTGAAACAGTATGAAATCCTGGATTTTACAACTTCACAGTATCAAGATTTCAGCAAATTAGAAATATGGTTTTACTAATATTTAGTATGTTTTTTACAAAGAAAATTCATCATTAAAATTATAATTAAAAATCCTCAACAGTAATTAATTTTTAAATCTTTTGAATTTTTTTTATTTACTTCAAAGTGTGTACATTTTTAATGCAATTAATATCGTTTCTTCTGCCCCATTTTGCTTTTTCTTTAGCAACCAAATAGTTTGAAAATTTAATTATTTTAATACGTACAAACGTTTTGATAGAAATTTCACTTTTGGTGTTTCAACAATTTCGAATATATAATCCTGTAATTTATTTTATTATGATTTTTTTTTTTAAATTTGAGTTACAGCAAGCAATCAAGGGAAGTAGGAGACATGAAGATAACCAACACGGCCTAGCATTTCCTATCACCACCACACTTACGTATAAATAAATATTTCATTTAAATGCTGTAGAAGACAACCCTTTAATTTTAATCAAAAGTTCCTAATTACTTTTTGCAATCGGTAGATTCCTCCCTTCAGATGTTCTTCTACTGATTATTCAAAACAGTACATACAATTTAATGCACTCTTTTAGAAGAAGAATAAAATCTATAACTTAAAAATTAAACGTAAAATTATGTGCATTCAAGAATATCACACACACCATCAAACACTTTAAATGTCAACAGTATCACGAACGAGAGCATTAAAAATATTTACGAGAAAATGGAAGAAAATAACAAAAGTAAATTGCTTGCAGGTGCCAACAAAACGTTTAATTGAATTTTTCTCTAAATGAAACATACAAAATAATTGAGGGAGCAAATTGCAACTTTCAAATTCATTAGACGTGCAGTAAGTAAGTGGTGCACTTGTAACTAAAAGTATTCGTGCAGTTGAAAAATTTTTTATAAACTTAAAACTAAATGAAAGTCAAGAGTATTTAAAATTTATCTGCTGCTTAAAAGTAGAAAGGAATTATATTTTGGTTGCACGCAGACTCTAGTGAAACTGTTTGCTAATTTTCATTTCTATGCAAGCGAACTGAGGAAAGTTTTTAGGAAAACATATATACATATCGTCGCCTAAAATCTGAAAGGATTAGGTCTACATGGACTTTTTTATTTTTAATAATTTTTATCATAATCAATTATATATATATATATATATATATATATATATATTATTTTGAATTGTAAGTAATTTGAATCTTTTTGGGTTGTAGCTGACTATATATAACTCAATGAATAATTTAGTCTGGTCCAATTTTGTATTTTGGAATTTAATCTAGAATGTAAAGAAAAGACAAAAATCCGCTAGAACTTATTAAAAGACCAAATAAATAAAATATGTTGTTAAACGTTTTTTGCCACTCTTATTTTAAGAATTTATACATTTTATATATATTTGCATTGTGCAAATCTATAGAAAACTACCTTTCCAACCATATCTGGTTAGTCAATATCGGAAAACGATAAGTTACTTAAAAGTGTACCACAAAGGCATCTGTGGATTTACTTTTTGGTATTTAATAGTCTCAATCCCTATCAGTGAGCAGTGCACAAACTAACACAACCATACATTAACGCTTTGTAATCGGACCGGTTTTATTTCTACTGAATAAAGGCCAAAACTATTGCGTCTACAAACCAAAATCAGAAAGGGATGAGAACAAACACTTTGCAATTCAAATACACCAATCAATTTAGATAATCATGGTGCGCCATGCCTGCCACCCATACAACTTATCAAACAATCTATTTTACGCGCACGAATTTTAAAAAATATACGTGTATTTCGATCACTCCTTATACATTTTGTTTATATGCAAGTGTGTACTTTTGAATAGCAAACAATAATAATAGAACCCAACTTTATAATGTGCTGCAAAACGGAAACGGAAATGCAATACGCAAACACACGTGCACGCCTGTAGTATTAAGCACACATACACACACTATATATCTAATATGTACACACACATACGTATACATGCATATAACCTGCTTTGTAATTTTAATGGTTTCTGTTAAATGGATTCACAACATTTTGAAGTTTTACTATTCAAATAAGAGCAAAGAATTTCAGTAACACTATCCTACAAGAAATTTAGCATCCTAAACTATCTAATACAAATACAAATTTTAATTGATTTTGAAAGAAAATGAGAAAGTTATTTATTTAATTTACTACTAGAACTTTTTCCTTATAATATCAGCTGTTTTCTGTTTGAACAGACCTCGAATATTACATAAGAATTGAAAAACTATTATTGTCCATTTTAGGAAATAGAACCCAACACTCATGAAATCGAAAATTTTAGTTACGTGTATTAATTGCAGGGAATAGTAGTTAAAAGAACGTAACGGCCACAAAACTTCGAAATATTAAGATATTGTTACTTTTATTCCATAATTTCGTTCCATATTTAGCAAATCTACAATATTTGATGGTCAAAATTGCATATATTTTTCAATGCATAATATATTTTGTTTCTACTGTAAAATAGTAAAAATGTTAGTTGAGCGGTTTTCCATTTCAGCTAATGATTTGGAACTTCTATATATCAAACTAAGCAAATAAAAGAGTAAAATATGTAACTTTACTTACCTTTGAAATGTACAAAAGTCACCACCGGCTTTTAAAATTTTTAGGAATACTGAAAAAAATATTATATATTTAATTTTTTTTATTCATGATTTTTATGATTTGATTTTGCTTTCCATTTTAATATCACTAACGGAAAGTGATTTACAAAATTAAATGTTATTTTATATTTATTTACTGTTTATGTAAGAAATTTTTATACCAATTTTCGATATAAGCCTTTCAAAAACATAAAATATTTATTATGAACTAATGTAAAAATAGCGTCTAACGAAATAGTTTTCGAAATTTCATCTTCAGACTAAAATTAATTTAAGTAACATTGTTGTTTAAATTAATTTAAATAATTTAAGTTACATTGAAAACAAATAAAAAAAATTTAGAATTTTTTTTGTTTTAAATGTTATCGTGCGACCGATCGGTATAAATCGTTCTTAAAAATATTTCATTCAACTTACCATTTTGAACAGCAAATTTTCGTTTGTAATTCATTAAATGTATGCAAGAATTTCTATTGAGAACAAAATTCAACAATTACTAGCAGTCTGGAAAAAAAGAAAACCATAATTATTCAATTATTAAAATGCGTATATAAAAAGAATCATAATCAAATTAAAATACTATATACTAAAATAAAAATAATTTAAAAAATATCGTAAGTTTGTATGAATGTATGTAATATTATATACAAGTTGCACTATGTAACATTACAATGTTTAATATTTAAAATACAGTCTTTTTTTACAACATTGCTAAAATGTTTCTTTTTTAAAATGTTACAATGCGAATTTGTTTTTTAAGTATTGAATCAAATACTACAAAATAGTTTAACTAAAATTAATTTGAAATGTTAGTCTTTGCATAAATAAACTTACTTAATTTTTTATCATTTTCGAATTCAATATCTTGAAGTAGCGCATTAGATATTCACCGAAATGTTCACTTATATAAAAGGACCAGTTCAAAGTCTTGTGCCGTCTATTATCGCCAGAAGTTTGCGAGCCAGCTGTTTGTAATAAATCATATAGGGAATCGGAAGTCATTTTAATGGATGACGTTTGCAGAAAATTCATAATACGTTCATTGGTATAACTGTCATCCTGGAAAGATGTAGAATACCGAAAATAAAAATATTAGAAATTAACACACACAAAATTTCAGAGCAATTTGTATTAGTTTTAAATACTGCAGATTAAATTTTAACCAACTTACCTCCTCTAAGTCCTCTCTTTCTTGCTTTAAATGAACATAAAATAAGGTCTTATCCTGATTATCAGCTGTTATCTCCACTTTGTCTACGGGAAAAGCAAATTGCAATTTGTCGGAATCGGTTTCGGTAAGGGCAAATACAGCCGAAGTTAGAAAAACATATCCACGTTGAAGTTGATTCTCTAGCGACAAAGTGATTTCGTTGTAAAATAATATTTGATCTGAAGATAGTTCTACCGGTAACAGCTTCCATATACGATAACCTGACGGTTCTGTAGCTATATTGCGGCATACTGTAGCGCAACGTTGCCTTGGCATGGCATTGAAGCCTACAGTTTGTAACATGCCTTGGCCGGCTAATGCCAACAACTCTGCTGCACCACTGATGGGTTTTGTAAAAGCGCCCACCAAACCTTTACTGATGCCAGCAAATACCTCAACCGGTGAACGAGCTTCGAGGGTATGATGTGCTAAACCACCAACAGCGCCCAAAATACTAATACCCAAACCAGTCATGCCTTGAGAAAAACCTTCAGCAAAGCCTTGTGGTCTAGAACGTCTTAAGGCTTCAGTTCGTTCAATATGCTCTTCATCTAAAGTCAAACGATCCAAATTTCTTGCCACCGATGCAGCTAATTTTGTTACTGAGTTTACTGTGCCAGCTGTGACATTTCTTAGCAATGAAGCTGAACCCTGTGTTACACCTACTATAAAGCCCCATGGACCACGGAAAAGGCCCTGAACAGGCATTGATACAAAATCTTTCAATCCTGTGGTAACGGAACGTGCCAAGCCACTAGGACTTCCCAAGATCTCCAAAGAGCCAACTACCCAGCCTGCACCAAATATGGCACCAGACAAATAATGCATTCCTAAAGACTGTCCAAATTTCAAGGGCATCGTAAGTAGATGTGTGCGTTCATAAGAAGAAAACGATAAAGGCGAATGATCCAGGGCTATATAAAGACGAACAGAAGTATGCACCGATAACAGCACACGCATAGATTCTATGCAGAATGATCTCAGCTGTAAAGGTTCGGCTGCGTAAATGGCTTGCACTTCTACATCTCCAGGTATACTGACTTGATTATCGATCAAAACTTTGCGTTCATATTCTAATTTCGGTCTGTAGGCGCAATTCGAGTACTCACATTCCACCAAGGCATCGAGGAAATCAGTGATATAGGCATCTTCTATATATGCTCTTACTGGACCCAGCTTGCAATTTAAGGAGTTTATTTTAAACTCATCTTCAAAAAGTTTCAGTTTTACATCAATCATAATGTTTTTTTCTTTCAGAAATTTATAATAATGATCCAAGTAGTAGGGCTCAGGAGATATATAATTTTTTTCATACAAATCTTCGGCACATAATACAACAGGAAAGTCATACTTTCCAGTGGAAAATAACTGATTATCAATTTGTAAATTGGGTATAACAATATTCATGTTGCGTTCATCTTCTTTGTCTTCATAGGCTATAAGGAAATCATCAGCATATACGGAAATCACTTCACATTTCATATATTGACGCTGGCTATTGTCGGTGTGTAGGCTCAAATTGATTTCTTTAGCAAAGATTCTTACTTTAATATCATGTTGTAAACTTTCACTATCTCCGCGGAAATGTTGGCAAACATCGTGATTTAATGTTCGAGCAGTTTCTTGATATATTTTCGTTGTTGACAGTACACTTGAGGGTCTTTGATAGTTAGATTTTGTTTCCTCTTGTAGAATTTTAGTGGGTTCGGTAATGGAGAGGCGTGATCGTAAATCCTTAACTGAGAACTCCATTTGCTGCAAGAAAAAGCAGAATTTTTATTTAAAGAAACAAGACTTCTTCTGTCCTCTTATAACTATGCCCTTCCCCTTATCTAGTTCTGGCACATGCACGTTAACCAGAGGTTAATACGTATTTCTTATGTCGCATTTGATGCTATAAAAAAGTAATATAAATTTGAATTTACAAATGTATTACCTGGGATATATAAAATATATTTAGTCTTATAACTCGATGTCTATCACAGATTATGACCTTAACATCACCATGGCCTGGTATGTGCAAGAATTTGTTCCATGTTTGGTCCAAACGTATGGGTTTTGACCATTTAATTAACTTTTTTGTGCACAAATCTAAAACAATGGAAAATAGAAAAGAACCTTAAAAACAATTCAGCTGTAAAATGGTAAGCGAAAACTTGCCGCCATGTAACGCTAAAGTGATATTGCACAGTGTGGATTCCACATCAGGAAAATGAGTATAACATTCGGGTGGCGTATAATAGGATTTACTTTGTTTTGGTATCACATGGTACCATTCTAAATGTTTACCCTCATACTCCGGAGTGGTGCAGGAAACTTTGCTATTTTTACTAGCATTTGTTTGGGCAATAATAAATGGGCAATCCGTTTGATTATTGATTAACACTGCTGGGGCGATATCCTCAAATATATTTAAATAGTACACATGCTCATGCTCAATAAGGGACATCATTAAAGCTATGGATTCTCGACCATTTTGTAGACTCACACATTTACGATTGAAGGGCAAGGTAAGAGGAATTGGTAAGGAAATATCGGTATTATCACAATATTTTATCACTATAAAATATATAAACGCTGAATCTACAGAACGTTGAGCACTTTGAGCATTTATATCATAGAATTGACTTATAGAAATTCCAATACTATTCTGTTTACGAGGGGTAGCTCTCAATACCGTTTTGGTTGCGGTGCTATCCAAATGTTCAACATTTTTTCTTGTTACACTCTCTTTATGGTCCATAGCAAATGGTAATACGCACAAACTACTTTTGGTATGATTAACTATAGCATATTTCGAAGAAAGTTTAAGGATTTTGCAACCATTTTCTATTCTCAAAGACAAAATAAATTTAACCACTTCACTTGCTCTTAAGATGACAATATCGGTGTAGTTGCCTTCGCCGACTATATAAAATTGTTTACTTTGTGTTACTGCAACATTTTCAAAATAAATTGGCAACGATTGCAGCCAATTTGTACCGCTACGTACGCTTATACAGAAACCTTGTGATATATTGAATAGCATTTCCAAGGCATTGGCATTTACTTTTATTTCTCTGGGCTGTATACCTAATTCGCACAGACGTATTGGCATTCCCGTAGAATTAATAAAAATGCCCCAAGGTACCACTTCCAAGTTCAGGCTGCAACCGAATTCCCTTGTTACTCTGGTATTGTAGATCACATCGATTTCATGATCAGACTCTGAAAATCTTTTTACTTTGAGCTCTTCTTCATCGTTAAAAGGCCAATTACGTACCACCGGTTTTGCCAACATATTTATAGTGTTTTCTATATTCCATTTTTGTTCATCGTACCAAAAAAATTTTTGCCAATCCAAAGATCTTAGCTTGAGTGTATAGTTTGTTATAGTGGATGCGCCAACTGGAAAATTGTAATTAAAATCAATTCGATGTTCGGTTAGATGTGTAGCTGGCACATCTAAAATACGGCGTGCCCCTTGCCCAGGTAACTGTATTTCCACTTCTTTTCCAGTTGTTTCTTTGGCTTCTATGGCACAACTTAGCATTGAAGATATTTCAAATATCGGCCAAATGGTAATAAGAATTTTTTGAGGATGAAAGTGATCAGTTGCTGAGTCAGTTATATCTTCACGCAAGATTCTTATCCAGAAACTAATGAATTCGTCGGTATTAACTGGTACTGCAAGGAAAAGTTAAATTTTAAAGATGAGCTGTGAAACTTTAATTTAAAACTGACTCAATCTCTACGCAGTCGTAGAAAATTATTTTAAAATTATATTTACACTAATAAACCCTAATTTTGTAAATCATTTTGTGTTAGTGATATTTATGGGGAAGGGAAAGCAAATTTCGAATAAGTTAAATAAATTAGGAAAGGCAAAGCAAACTTTAAAAATTTTTAAAATTTGTGGTAAAACGAAAAGAAAATCTAGTCTAAAGTTTAACCTTTTTAATTACAAAAATTTATTTAATGAAGCTGTACTGTTTTCAAACGATATAATTTTATTAGGGTCTACGTAAGTTAGCTTTTCGTTGTCACGTATAGGCAATATCAAAAATTAGAACCTGTTTATATTAATTTTAGCCAGTACTACTCAGTTTCTGACGGCCTCATGCTGTCTTTTAGAGTATTCAGAGTTATTTAGTAGTTGTCCACAAGGAATAGGCAAGTGTCCTATTTTTAATATTGTGCTGACGTGAGGTCGAAAAATATCATTAACGCAAAACGATTTACAAAATTAGGGTTCTTGTGTAAATATTTTATTAAAATAATTTTTTATAACTGCGTAGAGTTTTAAATTAAAGTTTTATAGCTCATATTTAATATTGTTTTTTTTAGTTTTTACTGTCTATGATGTCATACGACTACGATTTCGAAGTTTAAAAATATAGAAAGCAGACTTTATTATCCTAAAAATGAATCGCACTACATTTTACTTTTTTAAACACACTTCAATATTCTATCTGTGGAAAAAATTTAGATGTTAATAGAAAGAGCTTACCTTTCACTAGCCAGGGTAATTTTTTATTAGTTTTCAGAGGTATATCGCCAGTGCGCGCTCTTAAATGGTTATCAGATAATTTAAGCCTAAAAAGAGACCAAAAATATATAATAAAATTATTCCTCCCGCTTTATTAATATATATGAAATTCACCTCATGGTTATATTCGAGCTCTGCTCTACGCTGTGATAAAATGAATTACGTCCGTGTTTGTCAATAAGATATTCTAACGGTTTATGACCCATTTCAGGAAGTTTTGCTTCTTGACGAAATTCCAAGCGCAGGTTATGCGATACCATTGATATCAATTCAATTTGACCCTTGATCAAAACAAATATTTGAGAACTGGATAACTTTCGTGACTTGACAGAGATAACTTTATGGCCAATCCTTAAAAATTGTTCTTTATGTTGACCCTCGAATTTAAATGGAATGTGTACCGACAATGAAGTATCTACTGTATTATTTTCTTCATCTGATATATAAAATGTTAGCTCTTGATTGTGGTAATCGCTGCGAAATGAATACAAATAACATTCTTTTGGTTTCAATTGAATCCGTTCGTGGGTACCAGTTTGGCCAAAAGCAAGACAGGTCATGATTCGATTTACTACTATGCACTTGGGTATTAAGGCATGACGTATACGTCGTTCGTCCGTATCCAAGCATTCAGACCAATGATTTTTCGATGACATTAGAGTATGAATAATAGCAGGACCAACATTGAAATGTAATCGATCAAATACTACATTGGCACCAATTGTATGTTTCTTTTGGCCTACTTCCATATACAATTGTATATTTGTCTCTTCCATTAAAGGTATCATATTGAGGAATCCATAGTCTAAGCATTTTATACGTGTATTGAGTGCTAAGTTCAAATTAAATTTTTGTTTATCATAAAATATGGCATGAAATTTGATATTTTGCATATTTAACTCCAGAAATTCTTGTGATATATGAGTGGTTTTAGCTAAATGAAATTTTTTAAGCAACGGCGGCAAATCGGAATTTTCTTCCGGTTGATTAAGCAGTTTCAGATTAAGAAAATTACAGCTAAATAATAATTGCACTTTGGGTACGCAGTTCGATTGGAATGTAGTATCGACACGCATGCATCCAACCAATACTTTTGGATGTAATATAAAATCTGCATCTGTTCGGCCTTTTCCAAGTATTTCGTCTATATTCATGCTGGCTATAGAATGTAGTTCTTCATCCTCTTCACTGGTATCGAAACATTCACCATTTACTGACACTAAGGATTGCAAAATAACCACACGCCAAATGGTGGCACAGATTTCACGTGCTGGCAGTTTAATATCTTTCAAATTAGTTTCCGAAAGCCAAAAATCACAGTAATGCAAGAAACATTCATGAACTTCGCTAAAGTACTCCATGCGACACTTAATGTGTATGGGATTTTCTACCTAAAAAGCTGAGTTTTAAAAAACATATAAAACTATTTAATGATAAAATTACTACTTACGGCCATAGGGACAGGATAGATATGAATTTTACAAATTTTCCTAGGCTGAGGATAACGCCAACATATTATCCCATAATCCTTTTTGATAATTTGTACTTGATAAGGTAGAGGTAAAACTGTATCCGATATTATTTCCACAAACTGAAAAGCACCAGCTCTAGAATAATCCAACGCCAAATTAAAATTCTTACCGCCATGATCATAAAACAAACATTTTAGTATAGGTGTCTACTACCACACTTATTTTGCACTCTTGGCAAATAAAATGTTGCAGAGCGTTATGCAATTTCAATATTTACTGGCGTATATATAAAAAATAAGTTTTGTTACCCCGACCCTCTTTTATCATTATGTAAGTACATAGTTTTTTTTAACCAAATTGTAACGAAAATTTATTAAATACACAATAAGATGTGGATATAATTTACCTTAAATCATCCTGATAGAACTCCTCCCTTTTAAAGCTTTTATTATTTTTTATGAAGGAACTGGCACGCGGACATTTCAAGGCATTTAACTTCCTCAACTTTACACTATTACTCTGGCCACTACTGTGTAAATGCAGACGTTGAAAACGTAATAACTCTTTTTGCACATAGTCAACTATGGATTTAATATCATCTATTGCTTGGCGTAATTGAAGAATAACATAAATACCCAAATCAACTTGTATAACATTTAACTTAACGATGGCATTAATAAGAGGCAAACGATTCCAGGGTTCACTGACGAATTCCATAGATCCTTTTAATGATATGGGGTGTACGAAAATCTTTTTACTTGTCCGTAGATACACAGCACCGAGCGAATATTTTGTAGAGCACTTTTCGGGTCTTGAAAGATATTTCAAATTAATTTTCAGATCACTAAATGCCAATTTGCATTCGTATTCCTGGTGATCGGTGAGTTTAAGCGTAATATTGCTACATTTAAAATTTAAACGATCCGCATTTAGGGTATTATTTTTCATGAGCAGTATTTTTGATTTACGATAAACGGGCCCTTCACAGGGCATGCTAACACATGTATCTGTCTGCAAGCAATTGTAGAGGACCATAAGATTCTTACACATTTCAGCTATATTCCGTTTGCTTATGGTAATAACCAAGGACTTAGCTATCTCTATGTCAACTTCTCTCATTTTCAGTTTAGTAATATGTGATTTATATGTAAACAATGACGGTGGTATACCCGTGGAAGTTAAATCACCTGGCACAGTATCAATAATGTTTTCAGGAAATAGATTCGTAGCCGATTGTATGTGATGTGTATCCATATTTGCTAAATATGCGCTCAAATTAAAAATTGAATAGTTAATAACTGAATCGTAGATATTTTGAGCAATCATAAAGCTTGGCTGTGATATGGTAAATAATATTAAGGGTTTTTCCATTTCCTCCGACTCAAATGATACCTGCGAGTCTCTGTCATTGGATTTCGAATCGAATATTTTGAATATAAAAACGCCCGCAACAAAAGATACAGTTTTGGGTACGGATCTGGGTTGTTTTCGGTTACTGTGTGGATGTTCAGTTAGTTTTTCCAATATTGTATTTGATGAACTGGCTTTTGCTACATAGAGGATATCTTTTGTTGATACAGAACGTTTTGAGGACAGTGACAAGACACCAGAATCGGTTTTGGCTGGTAGTGTCTGTGGTGGCTCCGAGTCTTCGTCAATCGACTCAAATTGCGTTTGTGATCCTAAACGTTTAAACCGTCTCATCTCTGATTGGTGATCAATACTGTTCTTTGCTAAACTGTTCAATGACTTCGTTGAACGTAGAGGTATCATTGAAATAGAACATTGCGGTGAAAGAAATAGTGTAGTTGATGTTTGTGACTTTGAATTGGTTGCAGCCGCAGAAGGTTTTACTTTACAAAATCCATTAAGGGTTCTGGAAAATAAGTTTGAAAAAAAAAGAAGTTAATAGATTATTTTCTGAGCTGCATGTGATCTTTTTTGTGTTCCGTTCTAATATAATTCGACTGTGTGTGTAAATAGAGCAATTTTTTTACTTTATTGGTAAAGCTTGATTGAACAATATTTAGTAAGAATTATATATTTTAAATAATAATTTCGAGCTTACAGCTTATTTTTATTAAAAAAAAAATTTTTTATATATTGTTTCTATCAACTTTCAATATCGTCTGGATATCTTCTTCAAGATAACAAACAAAAATTAATCGTAAAGCAACAAAATATTAAAATTTGTACAATTTAAAAATTTTGTTCTTTTTAATATATTATAATAATTTTTTGTTTGTTATCCTGAAGAAGATATCCAGAGGATATCGAAATTTTTTTTATAAAAAAAGCCTTAAGCTGGAAATTATTATTTAATATATATAAAAAGTCCAAAGCTGGAAAATTAGAACAATATAGTAAGAATTATTTAATAAATATATTCAATATTTCGTCTAAGCTCTTCGTACAAAAAGTGAGTGTAGAAGTGGTGCAAACACACATGTAGGTACACACATAATGCTTTAAGACATCTGTATAAATTTTTTATTGACTGGGCTAAAGGGAACAAGTCCTTTTCGTTTTTCTCCGAGTTTCAAAAATGCCCAATCCAACAGGATTTTTTGGCTTCTTAATTTTTATTGGGCTTTTTTAATTTTATGGAATAATTAATCTATGCAGTACTTTTTCGGAGCTTTTCTTCGATTCTTTTTGAACAAATACTTTACGGTAACATTTTCATTATGCATTAATGTAGCGGTAAAAAAGATTGTAGAAACCGGACTAAAGCTGTATTTTCATTATAATCAGAGCGCTTGGTCTATAAATATAATTATAATAATCAGGAAGAAATATCGGTGATATCGGTAATTCTCTTCTTAAATATAGTTATTCGTGCGAAAAAATTGTATAGGACAGTACAATATCGGCGGTATCATAGATATTGATATATTGGCAAAACTGAAGTATCTGTAAAAAGATTTTAAGATCTGGAAGAAGTGAAGTTTTGCGCAATTTACTTGTTGAACTTTTGATAAGTACAACTTCACATAAAATTTACATTTTTCTTGAACTCAAACTCAAAGAATCGCATGTAATTTATAACAGATTTTTCAATAGGGTAATTTTTAAAAATTTAAAAGGACAAATTTATAATATAATATTGTGTTTAATGAACGATCTGTAATTAAAATTAGTAATGCTGTAAAACAAGCAAAGTGATCAGTTGCAAAATGTTATTAAATTAACAGTAATCTATTTTCGTAATAACATATACTAGTCTTAATGCAGATCCACTTACTCTGATATTTTTTGTAAACGTCTCACATGGCAACTAAACATGTTGAGTTGATCCGTATTTATGCTGGCTATAAAATCTGTAACACAGTTCAATTCGATTGCTTGACCACAAATTAAAATATTGTTATAAACAATGTTGGGTGCATAAGTCGCTATTAGAGTGAAGTTTTTAAATATCTCATTCAATTTCAGAGACTGTTTACGTTCGGGATTATTCCATTCCACAGCTGGATTGGTGTGAATATTTTGTGCCTTATTCTGCATGTGAGTTAATATATTCAGCCAGTTTCCTGAAGCAGCTGATAATTTATTTAAAGTTAACTCATATTGGCGATCCTCAACAATTGAACCGGGAATACTTAGTATGCCCATGCTAGCAGCTTTGCCGTAAACATCAGGCCTCAAGGGTTTACGTTGCAGTGGATTTTGTAAGTTCGGCGTTATATTAATGCTATCAATTTTGCATATCAAAACGGTACACTGTTTACTTGAATTATCCAAGGGAAAATAGCAGGTAATGCCTTTACTTTCAAAGTGTATTAAAGGCAATTCAGAGGCTATGATGATGTTTTCATTCTCATTTTTAGTATCCGTCTCGTGAGCATTATTCTCTAATAAGACACACAACGGTGCCATAAATTCTTGAACACGATCCAAGTCCACAATAATTTCCATAGCTTGCATTACTATTACAACTTCACTAATATTACGTCCCATTTCACCTTTACGCTTGACGCCAATACGCTTATAGAAATCTTTTAAACTGACTTTTGTGATAACAATATTTAAGAATGGATGTTCATTTGTTTCAGCTATCATACGCATGCGTAAATACTCTCGCTGTAACCATTCATATTTATTAATTTTTTGATAATAATTCAAACTAAAGTTGCCAATTTTGCTGGTGTACTTTGTAAAATCACGCCCTTGATCGACAGTCGAAAGAAAATCTTCAAATTCAAAAACAAGTTTACTTTCCTCCATTGGCTTTGATTTATTTTCGACTTCAGCGACAACTTTTGCAATAGTCCATTGACAGAAGAGGGAAACTTTGTTTAAAATTGAATTTTCTAAAATTTTTAATAAAAGAAACCAATGTTTAGTATTTATGTAGTTAAAGATAATTGTTAGCACTATTTTCATATAACTTGTATAGACACAATCAGCTTGATTACGCTCATTATCTAATAGAGAGAATTAATATATACGTGAATTTATCATAAAACTCTTAAACTCAAAGTTTACAGAAATTTCACCACACATAATTATAAGTATATGTCCTAACTGTGTAAAGCACTGTGCGTTAGTGAAAATTACATGCGAAGCAAAAACAAATTTGCAAAAAGTAAACACTTATTCACCGAACAAACAAAAAGTCCTGTTTTGCTTTTTGCCTTTTATATTTAATATTTGTATGAAAGAGAGTGAACATCTTTAATTTTGTTCTTGCTTTTACATTAGTATATCATTTTAGTAAAGTGATTTACACATTTAAGGCTTTGAAACAACTTACTTTCATTAGCCATAAATGCAGATACATCCGAATTAGTATCCAAGTCCATAAATTCTTTAATATGTTGGTTCTCTTCGGAGGAGGTCAAAATCATCAACGAACCCAGAGATTTTTTGGTATTAATTTTACTATTTTTTGATGAAGAATATACGGAGTTTACAGACGTCATATGTTGAGCCATTTCTATGACCATCATAAAGTGCGCCAAATGTGTTTGCAATATTTGAATATTATTACCATACAAATATATAGAGGAGGAGTCTAAATGCAGATTCAAGCATACAATCTCTTCAAATTTTTCATTACTTTGAGGATCACTTAAACTGGGCTTCAAGCTTAAGCTTGGTGATGGCGGTGGTGGTGCTGAATGTTCGCTACCAGAAAATATTTCTTTTAATGAATTCGATGAAACTGTTGACGTGTCACCAGCTTTAGCTGTATGTTCGGGAACATTTTTCCTAGTTTTCATTCTAGGAGAATTGTTGTGAGGTTTTAGATTATGGTCCAGATCAGTATTCAATGGAATAGCCTGTTTACGCTTAGTGGTGGCTACGGTTAAAGTGGTATGCCAAGGTTTCAGTACTGGCAGCGCCATATTATCATCAACGATATTTATGTCCATGTCAAGAAATTGTATAGTCCAATTAAAAGTAGCACTACCAGTAATTGGAGGCGGATTGATTTTTAAGCGCATACTAGAACGTGTTATATATTCTGCATATGTTGACTTTAATAGAATTTTGGGTAATTTTAAGCGGGTAAATGGATTTTTAAAACCCTCAAAGTTTTCCTCGGTTAAGCTTTTATTTGTTATATCCAATTGGCTTTGTGCAAAGTCTAGATAGATGATTATGCGGTTGAAGAATTTGAAATATTTTTTTATTTTATCGTCATCACTTTCGGCTGGTTTTGTATCTGGTATATCAACGACAAAGGGATCAGTGGCAGTCAATGCAATACGTTCATCCTTTTCGGAGCTAAAATGTATCGTCTCTTCGGGTTGAGAAATTTTTCTTGCAGAACTAGAATTGCGTGATGATTTGCGTGCAAAGATGTGTGGCATGTTATTATTGCCTTGATAAATTATAGAAGTCGATGGTGCCGAACTTGTGGCTTGATTTGCCGGCGCAGAACTATTTTGCAGATATTGTGTTTGCAATTCAACCTCTGTTAAATATTCTTACGTATATAAATTATTTATTATTTCAAACGTTTTCTTAAAATTTGTCACTCACCTGTTACTAATTTGCTTTCTTCTAGTGTTGCAAACGAAAAAAACTCTAAAAGATGTTTATCCATAATTACATTGAATTTCTCCAACCAAATGCCAATCGCCATTTCTATGTGACATTTATAATCTTTTTTGCTAGACTTCAATTGGCTTAAAGGCTGTTCATTGGAGCTCAAATTTGGGTATTGCAACTGTACCTCCAGCCATTTATTTTGATTATTATGAATTTTGTTTTGTGTATTGAAGACGTTATAGCGGTTCATTTGCAAAGTTTTTCTGTCCATTACTACATCTAAATGCAAAGCTGTCAAAGTTAAATTCCATATACCAAAGGTATGATAATAACGTTGCTTAACTATTAGCTTAGACAAAACAGAATTCAAGGATATCGAATCCGTTATTACAGACTGATTTAAGACTTCCGCCATTTTAATAAGACCCTGATGCTCGTAATTTAACGCTGACTGTATTAATAGCATTCCCAGTATCAATTCCCTTTTGGTAAATTCGAATTTTATAACATCACATTGTAAATCCAATTTTTTAACAGGAACTTCATCATTTTTCCAATAATAAGGCTGAATTAAAGTGCCATAATGAAACTGTAATTTTGGTATAGTTAATAATTTCATGAGACTATCGGTTGTTGGTGATACGAGACCCAAAGAAAAGTCTTTAACGTTTAAATCGTAGTTATTATAACAAACATTTAATAACTCTTGAGGTTTGTCTGGCAATTGGCAAGTAGTATGAACTAATTTATCGGGATTCAATGGTGTGGACAGAGTACCTTCAACCTTATCGAAATACAATAACATGTGGGGTAAACCATTCTTAACAGCGTTTGGTAATTTCCTATGCATACGTAAAGATGCTTCTGGTTCTGTTTTGGCATAAACTTCTATGCGCATGCGTTTCATGTCAACTTTATATTTACATAAAGGCACTCCCTGCATTAAGGCATCATAGTCTTCTACTAAAGGTGGATGTAACTTGGGTGAGCCATCTGCAAAATGAACATTTCCTTTACTCAGTATATGAGCTCTTATTTCCTCAGACTCCCCCACTTCTAGAAAACCCTTCTCATCCTGTTGTATTATGACTTTTTGAGAACTTGATGTACTTGCAGTATTGACTTCCGTTTTGTCTGAAGTTGATGAATATGCTGTTGAATCGTATGAGTCTAATATAGTTTTAATAACATTTTTAACCTGCAGAAATGTTTGATTATAACGAAACGTAATGCCAGCCGATAAAATACGATATTGTTTATGCAAATCTATTAGATTTCCCTCCATTCCTGTGATGCCATGTGATGTTGTTCCTGCACTGCCATGCTCATAGCTGCCTGTATAACCCGATCTGTATGATATTACATCAAAGGCAAATATTGGACTTCTATAGAGCATATAGTCGTCTGTAATGCGAGTTACATAATCATCGTAGTTAGTGACACCCCAGCCCTTGTCAGCAATCATACATTGGTCATCGAACAAAGACTTGTCTATAAAGGAACGGGTGTTTGTAAACTGAAATCAGGGAAGATATATCCATATTTATATATTAAAAGCTGAAGCTTGAAATTTTTATTGGTAGAATTTTTAAGGAGTAGCTAAGGCATAAATATATCTTTTTGGCATCGGAAAAGTATCTAGCATACGCATAAAAAAGCGTTGTTTGTGATGTTTTTTAATCGTCATAAAATTTGCTGTTCTGTATAAAATACCCTAACGACAGGCTTATTTTCAAAAATATTAAGAACAGAGCATGAAGATTTTTTTCTTTTTTTTTGCAAACAATTCTTCATTCATCAGTAGTATCAATTTCTTTGACTTTTTTGTTCGAGTAAGCAATTAATCCAATGGAAAAAACATACAAATTGGGAATTTTTAATTGGCTTCCGCACAAACCCCTGTGTATGTCCAATCAGCAAAGAAAAAGAACCCAAAGTGCCTAAAAGTATATGTTTATAATAAGCTTTCTTTACATTTTCTCAAAACAAATAATTTCTCTAAATTTTGGTTAGTATAATTTTTCATTACACAATCTTACGGCATATGATTAATATCAAAATAGCTATACAACTTTTATTAATTTGCTATTAAAATAATTTTGTAATTAATTTAGTTTTTCTTTACTCGTTATTATTAAAGTTTGAAACCTACAGCTACTTCTTAAAATATCGTTAGGAACATTTTCAGCCATGTGCAGTTCTCATGAAATAATGATGATATCCGACTTTAATTTTTGTGAAACTTTCTACATACGTTTGGTAGTAATAAATTATAATTTCAAATTAAGTAATATACTTTAAAATACTATCTCAAAGCAATTTATTAATATTTGTAATTTTGTGTGTATGTATATTTAATATTAATAATTTATCACATAATTTTTTTTTACTCTTACCGGTGCTGTATCAATTATAGCGTAACTATTTGTTTGATCCTCTGTTCGGTAACTGCCCAAAGGTTCTACATAAATACTGGAAATTCCCATTTTAGTATTTGACCAGTCCAATTCTTTTGACATTACCCTCTCCCAGTACAAGCCACCGACTGTAAAACGTACAATTGGCATATAACGTATGCGTTTTATACCACCCAATATAGCATCGTTTATAAATTCAGAATTTTTGAGTGTTAAATTCAATTCTTCAACGTATACGCCTATATCTTTCGTATGTCCTAGATGATTATCTATATTCCCATCGTCATTATCATCATCGACTAGATTAAAGCTTGGTAATAAATTCCATGCCCATGACAAGTACGAACCAGTGTTATAGGTATTATTTGTGAACATGTCAGCATTAGTTTGATCATCTTGCGTTAAGCTCGATACATCGGAAGAGTTTGGCTTTTCTGGTACCATTTCGGTTATGAACTTTATCAGACGCATTAGAAGTGGTATTTGCATGGAGGAAATATTCAAATCCAAATTTTGTGTAAATACGCCAATACGTGTTGTACTGCTATTGGCCATTGTTTGACAATTATATTTGCGCAGGACTCGACATTCTAGTGTGCATCTGTAGAAAGAAAATTTTATTTTATATATTTTTTTTTATTTATATATTTTATTTTCATAGACTAACAATTAATATTTGCATGAATTTTATAGAAATTTTTCTTATTTCCTATGGGATAATCATGTCTTTATGAGTGGATTTCATTATTATTAGACTTCAAAAGTATATTATATGTATGTATATTGGCAAAACTAATTTTTTATGGTACGAAATAATTATTTCGAGCAAATTTATCATATGATCAGTTTATTGGATTAAAAACTTTTATTTTCCTGCATTTCCTACAGTAGATTTCAACTTAATTATGAAAAATACGTAGACCTCCCAGTTTATGCACAACCATTTGAGAATTATATAAGAAAATTCTTTTATTGACTGTAGAGTTTTAATCGGAATATTATTACATAAAGTTAATAGCTCTACTGCTCTACTTTTTAAATGTTATTTGTGCGACAGCATAAACGTACCTGTACATAACGGGCTCTTGGCAAACATCAATGTGTCCCGCATCATTACGTTTGTCTAAGCATATTGTTAAATCGGATATATTTATTAATTTTCTCATCAGCACCTTGTTTGGATTAATATCGACCATTGCCAAATGCCATTGCTCGTTTGCCGGACCATAACTGAGATGTTGGACATTCATAGAAACTACAATATCTTCTTCAATATATTTTAATATAATATTCTGACACTGAACATTTATATTGTTTATGATTTTTGTGGCCAAGCTGGAACCCATCGATGAAGTATCCTCACGTTCATTACTTTTGTTATTGCCACTATTTACTTCGTTAGCTGATTGATGTTGCGGTGAAGTACTACCCGTGGGAGATTTAGTGCCACTGTTGTCTTCTCTATTTGATTTTAACACAAACTCAATAGTATTTATAGATATACGTATA